>JANEMJ010020555.1:0-44972 GCA_024361745.1 Cacatua alba
GAGCAGAGAAAAATTAGTGTTAGGATGGCAGGCAGTAGAGAGAACATGATGGGTGCTGAGGTCATTCACTGACCATCTGTACATGGCAGAATGGTCATTCTGTGCTGAGGAATAAATAAATCTGAATTATGATGCAAAACTGGGATGACTTCAGACTGAGGAGACTGCATTTTTGGTATTGCATGATAAGCTTGCCACATCCCTATAGCAGTGCCACACTAAAATCAGGACTACTTTCAAGCAGAACTTGGGGAGTTTTATCTGTGGTGTCCATAAAAGTAAGAGTTGTCCTGGTTAATTTTTAAGCTGCCAATGCTATTTCCCCTCTTACGTAAAGCCATTAACTGGGTCCCTTTTAATCCTCTTCTAAATAGGAGAATTATGTAACAGACTGCCCTTATTCTAATACTGTTACTTGGTCCTCAGATTTACTTTTGCCTCTCAGCACCTTCATCATCAAGAAATTCTCACAGAAATTACTGTAGGTGGTCAAAAAACAGTGACGGTGCCTGCAGTAAAAGGAATGCAAGCAGGGTTGGAGTACAGTTACAATGCCACCAGTGCATATCAGCATCCCTTGACCTACCCTTGCCTACAAAGCTGTAAAAGAAGGTCTAGAACTGCAGTATGAAGAAAGCCTGCAGTCTTGGAGTGGACACAGCCTGTTTGCAAAATATAGTTTGGTAGACTGAAGGCATTCAGGAAATGCACTGCAAGGCTCAATCTCAGCATTTAGAGTGTCCCTGTCATTATTACTGAAGTTTGTGACCACCTGGGAAAAAAGAGGGGAAGAAAAACGTTAGAAGTGAATGAGATGCAAAAGGCATGGTATGAGTTCATTGAGGACAGTCTTAAGAGTATATTGACTGTCCTGTTTTGTGGGGTTTTGGTTTTTATTCTAAATGATTGGTAAGATACCGTATGACTTTGTGAGACAAATGTCCTTCTGGGAAGAACAAATAAGTATTTTGTAAAACAAAGCAATATATTAACTTCTGAAAAGTTAATATATGGTACAAGCAACAAAAATGCCTCAAAAGAAAACCATTTAAATTGGTACGTTCCAATAGCTCCTGCTGACTTGCACATCTGTAAGTGCTATACCTGTGGATATTTTTTTTGTCTCTGAGGCTAAATGGAAGAGCTTTCTTGTTGTGTTACACCTGAAACTAAGATTGGGATAGCAAAGGAGTTTTCACTGCTATTCATATTGCTTATTGCCTTCTGGGATACAAACCCTTGCATTTTTCTACATGATCCTTTTTGCCACCTGCTTTTTCTGGCACAGGAGCTACATGCTTGAAGTATCTTGAAGTAATTTCTTATATTTCTTTTGGTCTCTTTCATTCATTCCCCCTCAGGTATCAAGGGTCACAGGCTCATAACACCTTGGGGCATTTGATAGACATTTCCCTCCTTTTTTTTTCTTCTTTTGACATAAAATTGGTATTTTATTCATTGTGGGGAGGATGCCTCTTTACAGATACCCTAAATGAGGCCAATGGTGAAAATAAATAGGTTGAAAAAGATATTTTTAGAGATTTGACAAATACAAGAAGACTGGTGGGAAAATTTCTTTACATTTTCTGTAAAAATCTTCTCAGAAATAATGAACTGAAACAAGTATCATGGTGGCTTTTCTAATAATAACAGTCAGCAGGGTGAGTGCAGGGGTAATTTTCTCGGCTTCAGATGATGGTGGGAGTTCGTGGGGCATCCCAAGAATTAAGTTTAAAGTAAATAGACTGTAAAAAAGAATGAATATTTTCAAGACTAAGTCTGTTAAAGACTGATCTTAGCTGATGTGTCTTTCAGGAAGATGTTAAAGGCTCAAAGCTGCCGACTGACAGTGCTAAAGACCTAGAAATGATACTCTCTGAGTAGACTAGAGAGGGTCACAGAAAGCTGCTTTACCAATCTACAGAGAAAGGGATTCTTACAGAGAGAGCACATCTACATGGATGTGTATGGTCTATGGTAGTCTCTGCCCATATTGCCAGAGAGCCAAGCATACTCCACTTGTGTTTCACAAGCCCTGTTACCAGGATTGAGGGGCTCTTGGCTCAACACCTCCTGCCTCTATTTGGCATTAATGCAGATATACATGAGGACAGGTTTCCATCCCCACCTCTTAGAGCAGAGATCTGTCTGTGCATGTCCCAGGGAGATGTGTCCCCAGGAATATACAAGCATGGTTTGAACTGCTTGAAAATATTTTCAAGGTTATGCTGGGAAACAAAAGGATTCGTGTGCCAAGAAAAATCTGAGGCTCTGCAAATAGGGAAAGATGGCCAGGCTGGTCTCATTTTGCGAGCCAATTCAAAGCTTCACCCTCTGACCCAGCACCAAACTAGCTCTCTGCCCACCTCAGAATTCAGACACAGCATGCAAATAATTCATTTTGGACTCTATGGCTGAAAAAGCTAGGGTATTTGGGATTGGATATTTACATTATAGGTTTGCTTTACAATTTTATTCATAAAAACCCTGCAGTCTAAATAACTGGTTACTGCGTAGCTTGCAAGGATAATTTTAAATTGTCCATGTATTTTACTTGAATGTTTAGGCATGATTTTCAGTAATGTATTGGTTTATGCTGCTAGAAATTCTAACTCTTTGCACAGCCAAAAGCATATGTTTGGGAACAATTGCAGATTGCTAATAATATTATCTTCCTTTTTTTTTCTTCTTTTTTGCTTTTGATTGCCCATGCAAGTTGTACTTGTAAATTGGCAAGATCCAAAGGAGCTTTCATTTACTCCCTGCTGTCACGCACTGAGAAAGGGAAGCAGGGAGGATACAGCCATACAAATAAAAACTTTATTTCAAGAACCACCATGTTTTAATCTGATACCTTAAATGAGTTTTTGCTTTATCCAGGCTCACTTTATCTGAATCCTGAAGGGCACTTAGGATGTGCAGTATCTTTGATCGTTGTCCAAGACTGTTCTGCTGTCTAGGTGCATTTCAGACCCTCTCTGCCTCAGGCTATGCAAGATGCCCATTGTCACAAGGTTCTCATGCATATCCTAGCACAGATGGCACACCATCCTCCACAACACCAACAAATATGAGGTGATCTCAGATATCTAATTGGTTTCCTTTGCAGTCTGCTGGTACTGCCCCTCTCTGACCTTGCTCCGTGTTCTGTCATTTGCCAAGTACTGCACTTCTTATTTTTCTTTCAGTACCCCAAACTGTTTATAATCCCAATGGTTAAAATGCACCTGCCTTGTCCCTTTTCTCCCCTGGCTGAAGTACATAGTTCTTCTCGTATCCTCAACAGCAATAGAGATAGAGCCATATCCACACATGCAAAACTAAACTGATGAGATAGATATCTTCTAATTACATCAAAGATTAGGTCAGTGAGATGGAACAAGAGAGGAGCTTTTTATTCATAACAATAATTTCTATTATTAATGAAAAATAAAAGGTAATGGCACATGTTGTGTAACTCTACACAAACTCAGTAAGTATATAGAATGGGCTGTAAAACACACATAAAACATTCCTCTGTGCCCAGGAAGAGTTGGACAATTGAGGGAATTCATCTTTTTTTCAAGCAACATTTCCCCATTACAGGTCTCATCCCTCAATGATTGAGTCTACTTCAGTTCTTTGAGATACTGCTGCTCCCATGTGCTTAGTTTCCATGCTGAGTTATCTGTCAGTAAGTGTAAAGGCAACCTGCAGCTTACAAGAAATTACTGGAATGAGAAGGATGTTTTGTTTATCCAGAGGCCAATTACGGCTTTTAGCCATCACTAGCGCTATGGGGTTTGCAGCACTGGTTCAGTCTGGCAATTGCTTTCATGAACAAATCTCAAAGCTGGGGATGAAAACAAATGAGATGGCAAAATTTAGTAGTAGATCAACTTGTAACCAGTCAGATTTCTACAGAAGTTGAATGCTCAGATGACAAGGCTTCTTCTGCAAAAGGACAAATTAGTTCCAGAAACAATTGCTTCAAATTCAGAAAAATTAAGCCAGGAGTAAGTAACTTGATGGGGGGTCTCCACTATGTCAGCAGGTGATACAAACTCAGCTTTACTCTGTTTAAATGGGCAACTGTCATAATGGTGTCTATAGTGACAGAGAAAAGATTTAACCAATGTTAAACTATGTTTTAAAAGAGAAATATAAAATTAGTTTAAAACTAGGAATTAAGGAAGATTTGTTTAAAAAATTTATGTTTTGGGGAACGAGGAATTCTTTCTGGGTATTTGAGCTCTGCAACAGTATAAGCAGGTATGTACTCTGCATACCTGAATTGCTGGCAACAGACTGGTTGATATAAACACATATTTATACATTACTTTGATTTTATAATTATCAGAGTTTTATGTGCTGTGTTATGTTAGTGACCAGTACTCCTCCAGGGAACACAACTTATCCTACAGGGTCTTCTTCATAGTAGGTCAGTAAAAGAAATCTTATAGATTCTATGGTAATGCTGTAATTCAGATATTAGATAGTTTAGTAAAGATGTTCTAAAAGAATTTAATTACTCAACAAGATTGTTTACACAGTAGAGCCATTATCTCTGGACTCACAGTGGCAAATTTTAAACCTTGTGAGGGAATGCATCTCACAGACTGTATAAGTAGCGCTTGTCTTATAACACATACAGCTACCTTTCTGTAGGTTGCATAGCTGTCCATCATTTCCCCTGGAGTGTCACAAAACTGTGGTAAACATTCTACAGACAGAAACTTACAGATCTCTGTTTTACTGAATTTATCAGATGCTGTTTTGTGTACATCTAGCATGTCTCTGATCTTCACAGACTTGCCTCAGAAGTGTAGAAAAAAGCACAGATGCTTTCATGGCTGTGTGACTAGCCACAAATCCTGCAATTGTGCCTAGTCCAGCTGATCCCAGATACCACAGGGAGTGCTGCAATATCCAGGACTAAAGTCTTAATACATGTAAACCATGTATTTTAATACAGTTCAGTATCCCTAAGTTAATCAGGATATTCTGGCAGAGAAACTGCCAAACTGATTAACAAAGGGATTCAACTCCAATCTTTTGGTTGGGACAAGGCTTTTGCAGTCTGTTTGCAATGCAGCAAAAAGCTTATTCCCTCAATTCTTAGCATGAAAATGAAATCATCAGCTCATTTTAAATTCTCTTTTTTATCTATCTTATTTTTGTCATAATATTAGATCTAGGTCATCAAGGATGGGATTTTACTTTCAAGCTAGTTATAGCTCTTCTTAGTCAGGAGGAAGAAACAAACCTTCTAGCAAGCAATTCATCTTATCTTAAATGAGACACTTAAACTAGGTTATACCATTAGTACCCAAAAGCACCCATTTTTCTAATTCCATCAAAGTAGTCTAAGGTGACTAGTATGACAGTAGAAAACTGTACAGTATTTATTACAGTATATCTCTGGTTTTGATCACATTAATCCCAGTCCCCCTGTATTTTTCTGTGGCTATGGTGAATGAACTAGAAAATAGACCACAAAACTTGATACCAGATTGTTCCCTAACAGAAATTTAGAAACAGGAGTAAACAGTCTCTCCTGAGCATTTCAAATGTCTGACTACATCTTCTATGCTTCATAAGAACAAAATTGTATGCAGTTGGGCTTTTGTTCAGACAGTATTATCTCCCAAGAGTTCTACACACTGTTCTGCTTCTATAGAAATGCAGAATCACAGGATCACAGCATAATTCTGGTCTCTAGTCAAACCTCCTGTTTAAAACAAGTTCAACTATGAGGTCAGACCATGCTGCTGAATCATGAATCACAAAGACCAAGATTATTTAATTGAATCCCCACAATCTTCCTCCCACTTCATAGAAAATAGTCTATTATCTTAAAAACAGACTTACCTGTCTGGAGTTCACTACCTTCATTTTATGAATCCTGAAAAATGTGAGATCGAGTTTTTCTTCTACAGTATTCAAAAAGAGATTTAATTATTTTTTTCATTTTAGATCTTCTTGGAGTCATAGGATTCCAATACCTGAGATTTTTTTAGAGAACCCCCTTACAGTGTAAGAAAGACTGAGGTAACAGCACTGGCAATGCTAATTCATTAAGTATACTACTACAGTTATGTCTGAACAGGTAGATGAATTTCAATAAAATTATTTTTAATTGGTCAAGGTTTTCATCAGGCATTTTTATGTATCTTATATGTGCTTTATACTCAGTTATATTTACAGCAAACATTATTAACCACACATATAAAACTATAATGGAAAAATACAAAGTAATTTATCCACTGGCATGGATAGGAAAAGTACCCTGAGCAAATCCTCGATGCATTTCCACTAACAGTCTCAGCTGAAACGCCACTACTCCTTCTGTGCCCACAGTTTGGGCCTCTCTGAAAGGAATAAACAGGAGCCAGCACTGACATGTATACACCCCTGTGGGAGGACCCTATATGATCTCTTCAGGGCTTGATTGATCCCAAGTGTTGCTGGCAATTGGATAGTGCTCTGGCATGGGTCACTAAAGGCTATAAGGGACAAAGACACCATACCTGACTTGAACTGCCTGAGTCATAAGCGATGGTATGGCAGAGTCAATCTGGGGGCAAATGTCACTGTGCGCTTACCCTTGTTGAAGTTTTCCCCTATTAGCTGCCTAGAGATGGGAGTCTGGGCCCAGCTGACCTTTGATCTGAGTTGATGTCACTTTTGTGCCTCTCACTCCTTGTGTACCCTTCAGATACATGCTAACATCCTTCCTTCTGCACTGTTTTTGGAAGCCTGGCTTCACGCTGCATAGGAAAAGAGATCTACAAAATTCTCCTCTCAGCATTACATGGCTGCTTTATGTCCAGTTCCCAGTGACTCAAAGTTGGAGACAATGTGTGTTAAAAAATTCTCCCCGAGAATACAGGTGGAGTTTAATGTCAATATAATACTTCATCTTAAAACTAAAGACTCTTTAACCTGAATGTGACAGATCATCCTCTTCACAGCTCCCCTTCACAGAGAGATTACAGTTTAATGGCTTTGAGATTGCTATATATATAGTGGCACTGTTTTTAAGAAAAACCTATCATCTACTGCTCCATCTAATAAAGACAAGAGATTCTGCAGCTGCCCACATCAAAAGATACAGCCTGATGTTTCTGAGTCATGAGTCAACGAATTATGTAGCTTGCTTTCTCTTGAGCATGTAATTTGATCTCCAAGCATGAGCAACGGTTTTTGTATTTCAATCAGTAAACAATTGCTCTTTAAAAACATTCCAACTGATGTTTATTTGTACAATCCGTCCTTCAGCAGAGTCTTAGTTTGATGAAGCAAAAGATGTAACTCTAATAGCAAAGTGTCTAAAAACTGACAAAACATTACATTTGATCATGTGTGATGAGTGCACTAAGGAAGTATGTAGTTTGGAAAGCTGATACAGCATCTCCGTGAAATGACTGCGTCTTAAACATTCTTTCTTCCTGAACTAACCAGTTGCTATCACTGCAGTGAGAATTCTCTTTTTTAAATTACAGGGATCAGATTTCCAGGGAAAAAAAAAAAAAGCAGCATGAGTAATGCATAGTCTGAATGAAAGAAAAATGAAACATTTTTCTTCAGTCATAAGTTAAAAGTTGTTACTGTGGGTACCTCTTTTCCTTGGGAAGAATGCAATGGGGTCCTTTATTTCATTAGGGATGTCAAACATGTAATCAATATTTGTGCTGACACCTTGACTGGTGAACAGGCTGGGTGGGCACTTCTAGAGTAAGCAAACAAAATGTTCTTTCTTGATTGGAGCTACTTTGATTTAGTTAAGCTGGCTACAAAATAAAACAAAAAATAATCTGGAAGATCAAACTGTAATTGAAAACTTTATTGCTGTTGTATAACCTTAAAACAACAACTGTAGTGCCAGGCTTTGGACATCCATTTTTTAGACAAGAAAAAACAACAGGTTCCTACTTACCTTTCCAGTGGACTAACACCATACGTTACACAACACTCAAGAATGTCATTATAATACAGATATTTAAATACACAATAGAAATTTCTTATAATTTGTGCAGTACGTAATGCAGAGATGCACATCACTTTGCAGAATTCATCCAAACCAAAGGAATATGCTGTTGGCAGTATAGCATTTTAGACACTCACTGCAGTAAAAAGCACCTAAGAATTGCACTGGTCAGCAAGGTTTCTCAAAGCAAACTATTTCAAACAACCGTGCCCTTCTGCAGATTTAGTTCCGTAAGTATAAATAATTGTAAATCCCTGTTTTTTTAAAAAGGTAAAAAAAATAAAGTGTCCTCATCTCCATCTTCCATGACGAGAAAATGCATTTTTGCCAACACTGCTATTTTTTCTCCCAGTTCATGTTTATTTTCTTTTACTGACTAAAACTGGAAGGAGTGTGCTGGTTTTGTGCAAATATGGCAGTAATGCTCATTTTGGTAGTTTTTTAATTTTCTCTCCTTGCTTATGGCTTTGTATATTATTATGATAGCTATTCCCAGTGAAGGGACAGCGGTAGATTTAGTACATCTATATCTAGTTCTAGATGTCTAGAGTACAGTACATTACCAACACCCTTATATATCATAGCTCCTTTACTGCCACAGTTTTTCAGACAAATCGCCACTATGACCATAGACCTTATGGATACAGCTGTGCAACTTTGACAAGTCCCTAAATCACCAACTAGATTCTGATACACAGTGACAAATATTTCATCCCCTAAAAAGTTCCTTTATAGTCAATTGGACAACTTGTGAAAAAAGAGATACCCAGACTCCGTATTTATTGGTCAGCAACCTATTCATTTTGCTTTCACGTTCTGGCCCATCTTTAAATTTGTTGTATCTCTAGTACTGATCTTTTTTGCTTTTCATGTGAACTTTCTCCCACAGTCATGACACTTCAGTAAAATAATAATGTTTTCTCATTGATTGCTAAGGATGAGTTTTCAGGGATTTTTAATTTTTTGGGTCAGGCTGTGCTTTGAGACTTTTACGGTGCAATAGACCCTTAAGCCAGCCATAGGCCTCAGAGTCAAATCTCTTCCATCAACTGAGGAAGACAAACCAAAGTTTGTACTGCCTTTAGCAAAAGGGGTCCTAATCTGCCTCAAACCTTCAGTAATTGCTTAAAATCAAAAATAATAATTGAGTAGAGAAAGTTTACAATAGACAGAGACTAGTCAAGCGGATGTGGATGCAGCTCAAATACACAGTAGGTCCATAAATAAGTAATCGAGGAAGAAGAGATACATTGCCTTTCATCTCTAAATTGCTGTTTCAAATCCAGACCTGGTGTCTAAAATGTTAATTTGAGCCTATGACATCTATTCTGTGGTCAATGTGAAGTGAATTCCTGGTCCCTGGCCAGTTTCTAATGGACAGGTGGCAACTACCCAAGAAAAAACGACAACCACAATTGGCACCCTGCTGGGGAGTCATAGCAGTGGGACAAAGACTGCATCGGTTGAAAGAAAAAGTGATCTCCTCACCCGCTCCAGACAGTTCAGCTAAAGCAAGCCTGAAACAAATGGGCGAAGCACTGTGGGAGAAGATTGTATTATGATTGTCCTGGCATCCTTTTTCTCTGTGAATAAAACAGGGGACTTGTTTTTCCAAGGCTGTCAATCTCACACCTTTCACAATTTGAGAAATAAAGAGAGAAATGTTGCTCTGTCCCCCTTTACCAGGTCTCCCTGCTGTGACAGTGAGTGTTGCCAGTCACACGCTTGAGCTCTAGATCAAAACCAGGTGGCACAGCAAACTGTATTTAAACTTTGACCCTCAGTTCCACTCTGTTGAACAGCTTTTACTTAGAAAAAGAAAAAATGAATAAGGAAAAAAAAAAGGTTTTGGCAGCAACAAATGCTTTTCACTTGCCAAAGAACTCATTAAATAGATATTCTACCCCAACCTCAAATATTTCTGTAGTGTGACCCTCCTCCCAGAGCACCAATTGTAAAAGGAATTTGATAATGAATTTGTCTTCCAGATTCCAATATTGTATTTTCTTTCTTCCCTTTTAGAACAACAACAAGAAAAAAAATTCGTAAAGAACAAGGGAAAAGAAATTGATAAATCTGTCTAGCTACTATAAAGAAACAAAACGACTGCTTTGCAATGTCACAGCCAGTAATGCCTCAGATTCAACTGAAACAGCATTGAAAAATAGCCAAACAGGAATCTTTCATGTCTGACTTCATAGGTCACCCACCCCATGCTACGTGTTCTTTCTGACATATCTCAGCTAAGTACCTCCAGCTAAAGTAGTTCAAATACACAGAATGAGAAAAATCAACAAAGAACAAGACACAATGAGCAGTCTAGAAATACCACTTAGCTACCGCATTGTAGCAGGCAGCACTGGATTGGTAACAACATGGCAAACAACTCATTGAAATTTGAGTGTTTGTCTTACAACTGGAGTACATTTCAGATTCATCATTCTAGTTTCAGATACGCACATGATCAGAGCACAGTTGATGTTCATTTGAGCTAAGAAAATCCCCAGACTCTGCACTTCCAGCAAAATGTTTCTTTGAAGTAGCTTAATAGCAACTAGAGGCCATGAACAAACTCAAGAAGCTGGAAAATACACTCAACGAACAGATCTGTCTTCAGAATTTATTCTAAAATATAGAAAACAGAGGCTTGAAAACTGGAAAGGCTGCCTACCTTCCTCCCCTGAAATAACAAGAACTGTTCAACTGGACACTATTTTGGCTATTACATTTCCATTAAAATAATATATATAGATATATTTATATACTAAGAGTATATACCACACATAGAATTACCACTAGTGAAATGGAGTTAAGAAGAATATTTTCTTGCAGGCTGCATGGGTGTTTGCATGCTTGTATACAGTTACACTTCAAAAAAGCGCAAAAGCTACACTGCAGAAATAATCAATCCTACAAAAGATTTTCAATAGTTCTGACTTACAGGTGTTCTGCATTGGCTGGAGATTACTTCTTTTTAAAACACGTGACAACAGAAAACTATTTCAAGTTGTCTAAGAGATCCAGAAGAGAAGCAAAGGCTCTGATTTCATATCATTTCTGCACTGTTTAATCAGTTACATTGTTGGTAAACTTCTAATGTTTTGTATTTACCTGATTTCTGTCATCTTTCTGGTTTAAGAAAGCACAGTAAAATGCCAGCCTATAACTTTACACCAAGGATCAAGCAGAGATTAATGTAAGAGGTCCCTGGACTGGATTCTTGTTTCAACTTCAAATCCAAATAACTCTATGACTTCAAGGAACTTATTTATCCATGGCAGTAGTGTAAAAACGATCAGAAATTAGGCAAACAATTCTATTTGTTACAGTTGAGAGGCTGATGGGATTTAAAAAACACTATTACTTCAGCACAAGAGTGAAGAGCTCAGAACAGTTCCTTCAGATCAGTGTCTTTATTGAATGTTTTTATACATACCTGCATTCATCTGGGCATGTCTTTCTCACATTGGTTTAGCTCACAAAGGTTAGTCAATGCTCGTTTACTTTGGCCTGCTTTACCCTACTTATTTTTCCATATTCAATTATTTGACATTCATTCTCTGGCTTGTTTGTACATGATTAGTATTCTAGTCTTAGGTAACAATATGTCGTAATAATTTTTTGCTCAGTAGTATATATACAAATCAATCATTCTCTGCTTTACTTCTCACTAGCTACATTTTCTTTTTTTAACCTGGTTTTCTAAGGAAATAAGGCTTGCTTTATCATGTTTGTCCATCTGTTGACCCCCTTCTAAAAACTTTTTAATCTATTGGCTCTGAAAAAAGAGGTTGGAATCTGAAGGATAAGTTATTATGAGTATTGTGAAGAAAAGTAACAAATCAGACAGAGGGAAGTCTAGAATTATTGGCCCCACCAAGGGACAGTCAGGCCCACATAACAGCAGGGAGCAAGCTGGACCAGGGCACACCTGCAGCACTGGGTTACCCACCACAAATACTGTTATTTGCTCACGAAAGGGTACCATGGGGAAAAGAAGAGTAATTGTGAGCTTGGCAGTGTGTATTATAAAGAATTAGGGCAGAAATCCATAGGAAACCAGGTTTCATTAGTTATTCTTTTCAGGAACTGCACATTTTACAGTTTTAAGTCTTTATAAACATATGTTGCCCAGAAACATACTATTCTGTCCCACTTGAGAAATCAAAACCCTGTTCTCCCTGTTTTTATTAGCAATCTCCTCTTTACAGCACAAGCACTCCAACTCCAATCCTGTACAACTTCTGTAAATAACCTAATTATAAAAGAAATTTTATTTATTAAAAAGTGAGTATTTCAGGTTTTTCTTGTTCATGCTGTTGGCCTATTTTACCAACATAGCTCTAGTAATCCCAGTTTTCAGTTTCCACATCAACAGTGATTTCCAACTGAGAACATTATTTTTCAAAAGAGAAGATCATATAGTCTCAAACATTCCAGGCTGTATTTGTGAGTCCCTGTCTCCAAAGATCTGAGTGAAGTTGAGCTGCATTACAAAGTATTTGTATTACAAAGAGAAAGCTATCAGGCCTTCCTTTTTATTGAGATATCTCTAGAGTTCATTTTTTCTCCTTTTAAGTATCTGGTGATACACAGTGAGACACAGCACTGGTTGTGTGTCACAGCTCCAGGTATGAGCCTCTTTAGCTCCTCTTGAAGTTCTTGTTTGCTTTTAAAATTTTTCAAGCAATTTTCCAGTCCTTCTCAGTCCAGAAACTTGGATAAACCCAGGATAGCCATTGATTATCTTGGGTGAGGCTATTGATTTGTGGTTAAACAGTCCCCTAAAAAACTCTTCCTTCTCTTATTGCTAACCTTAGCCATGTTGGTATTATTATATTTGGCGTATATAACTCTCTAGACAAAAAATTAAAATTCATGTATATCTCAACCAATTTAAGTTAATGTAAATATAGATTATAAAACTCTCAAGCAATAACCATAAATTGTTGCCGAACATTTCAATTTTATTAAACCAAATCAAGAATTACATGATGTGCCACTTGACAATGCTGAAAAACTTTACTGCAACTGAAGTATGGTTGTCAAATATGCAATTTCTGATACATGAATTGGCCTCACATTATCAGAATAGATCCATTTTACCCATTCTTATCTCCGATATGGCATACACAAGCAAAACAATTTTTATGGCTCTATTTAGTTATTTGCTTCAACAGTCTATATGACTAAAAAGCCAAACACGGGTTTAGAAGGAACAATATTAGTTTTCTTGTGCAGAAACATAAGAATTTTGCCAGTTATTTAGGGCTGGAACTTTGCATTTCAGAATATAGATGATGTAGGAATTAGTATTATCCTTATGGCTGACCATATGTGAGTTTTCTGTTATATCTATCTATATCTATATATATCTTATCAGCAATATACTGTTTTTGTTTTGAGTTGCAACTACACAGAAGAACATCTGTCATATTGACAATGTTGTTACAAAGTCTCTAAAGACTATAAGGATCCAGACCCAAACAGAATTATTTTGAGGATAGGTAGAGAGAGAGAATATGAAGAAGTACAACATTCATTATAAAGATTAGCATGCTCTATGTTTTTCCTGTTTTCTTTTGGGAAAAGAATCAGGAAGCTGACATTAGCATCATGATATTCCTGATAGTACAACATAACTGTGGCAGGTGGGCAATGCCTTTTCTGAGACTCTTTGAGCTTTTTAATAAAACACTAGTGGAAGTCCTGCCCATTCATTAAAGAACAGCTAATAACCCAGTAGTTTGGAAATCAAGCTGAAAAGATTCTATTCTCCATGTTCACAAGTGTTTCTACATCACCTACATCAAGATTACCCTGACCAACAAAGGTGCTTCATCAAGAGGATTACTAATAAGCTCTCTTTGAAAGAACACACGTGACCTAGCAATCCGCAAACTGTGAATCTCTGGTTTAGATTTCAGACTGTGGGGATAAGTTTATATTACTCCCTGAATGACTCATCAGCCCAGAGGCAAGGAGTCTGCATGATCACTTTAAAATAGCATTTGGAACACTGTTTACTACCATAAGCATTTACCTGTTTAATTATTTATGTAAACTTGTGCTTTTGACAAATTAGTAAATTTGACACACTCTTGCAGGAAAAAGTACCAAATCAACCTTTAAATTTTCTCATTTAGGAAAATATTTATATTCTGGAAATAGTCCTTATTTTTCCTTAGTAGAGACTTTCCACCATGTCTTTTAGCAGTTTTGCCATTAATATGCTCACTAATACATTAATGGTAGTCTATTGTTCGCTGTGTTTCATCTTTTCATATTAATTCTGCATTATATCGTTTGTATTCACTTTGGCGAACACTCCTTTTGATCTGCATCTTATCACACTAATGATTTTGTTACAAACAACACTGTACTGTGAGACTTCAATATTCTATTAGAATATTTAAGTACTAATAGTTCAAAGTTGATCAAACCACACAGCAAAAAGGTCAATAAATGAGCAGTCGTAATACAGAGTTGGCAAAGCTATTAGAAAAATATGCAACTCATTAATGACCATCATATCAGATACTTTTAAGATGAATAATAACATGAGAATCTAGAAGTAGGTAGTTAATTAACTATTAGAGCATAATTTGCGACTAAACATATTTTCAATAACAAATTATTAAATAGATAGGGAATCTGACACTGCTTTTTTGCCCCTGTATTATTTATTTTCATCTGTATCTCTTGTACCATCTCTGTTCTTTTTATTCACAATGTGCCTGTATTTGTTTTGCTCTCTGAGGATATGTTGTCCATATTTTGCCGGCTGTTCCCCACATCAAATATTTCCCCTCTGCTACATCTTTTCTTTTCAAACACAGACTCAATTCTGTAGGTGTCTGTGATAAATGTTCAAACTCCAGAAAGCTGAGATGAATTTGAAGCTAGGCAAAAAGAGCTTCCTTTCATCCCTACTGTATGCAGTACTGGGATTATTATTATTAGAAATGGTCACCTTATAATACCTCCATGATAATCTACCTTTCTTTTTTTTTTTTTCAGTATCAAATAACTGCAAACCAAAGAGATCGTGCTTCAGCTGGAACTGTTTAAATGTGGGCAGCTAGGGATTCTGAAAGTCTGCTTTATCCTGAGGCTGAGCTTTCAAATTCTGATTTATTTTATTTCTTTAAATGTAGTCTCATAACAGATTCTGAGGTAAAGTTTTTGTAGGAAAGTGAACAGTGCAGCATTAGCCATTGTTTGAATTACACAGCACACAAACATGCTCTGGAGTTTTGGTAAGTAAATAATTGGAGAAAGAGAAATAATATTATTTCTTAAGAGAGTTAAGAGAGAGCTACAATCTTTCCAGGATTCAAACACAAATAAATGTTTCTATTGGGAAAACAAAGTGTCTTTTTGGTTGTTAGGTTCATATCTGCTCAGTTCAGAATTGTCTTCTCAAAGATATGGGGCAGCATTTAGTGATAAAGTAAACAGAGTGCGATCCTTTCAACTTTAAAGCTGCTCTTGCTAATGTCATAAGCCAGAATTTTAAGAAGTTAGAGCTACCCTGACTAATCGCTGCTCAAACCTCAAGCTAGCTGATATTAGACTGCCCATACAGAACCTTTAGCAGCTTTTGCTGAATCTCATTTTAAATGGCTTTTGCACTTACAAGACAATTTGGATTTTTTCTAAGGTAAGAATGTTTGCACCCAGGCCTCTGAACCTGCAAGCTATTTTGTGAAACTCGACCTTTTCATCTGCACATAGCCCTTCTGACTCCAGCAGCAGCGATCTCTGGTGTCAGAGGCTGCCTACACACAGCAGCTTGCAATATCAGAACCATTGTCATGCAGGAGACCCAAAAGTACATAAAAAGCACAGAAAACCCACAGGTGTGAAATCACCACTGGTTAGATGGATTCTCAGAAACCGAGGCACCGTCTGCTCTGGTACGTACTCTCTTATAGCTCCAGCTGAGGTTTCAGCCTTGTAATTTGGCACTGATAAATGGTCACAGGAGTTTGTTTTCTGCAAGGGAAGAAATGACCTTTCTTCAAAAAAAAAAAAAAATTTCTGGAAGCATTTCTGAATATGTTCAAAATGCTGCAGAATTTTCCATACTTAGTTTCACACACCCCATGGTATGATATTCTTCCTGAGCCTGTTCCTGAACTGTTGCCTTTCGTCCAACACAATATTATGAATGACTACAGTTAATTCGCAAGTAGAAACTAATCTTCCGCTTTGCAGCCACTATCTCTAAGTCAATAGACTTGAAATACAAATGTACTGGAAGACAGTATTTCAAGGTTCCATAGTTTCACTCTTGTCACCCTTACATCTGCATCCATACAAAGGTATCTGTCAGATAAAAGGTGCCTGACTTCTCTGTCAAGCACATTCATCATGAGCCTCCATCTGTCTTTCATTTCTCATTAGGTCTCAGAAGATCAATTTAACATCTGTCCACCCTGTGATATTATGTAATCATTATATTTTCCAGCAAGTATATTTGCATTTTGTTGGTGCTAGCTGAGCTGTTTTGGAGAGAGCTTCACCATCATCATCCATGAACCATCTCATCAGTCTTTAAGTGCTGTTTAACATTCTTCTGCCATAATGGCTTTAAAACAAACAAACCAACCAACCAACCCTTTGGCAGCAGGTAGACAGGGGTTGTACTTCTGAACTGCTAATGTGACCAATTTTGTCCAACCAGATATACCCAGAAGGGTGATTTGAGCCTGTGTAAATATATTTAAGTTTGCTTTAAACAGCTTTTAGACATACCATTGACTTCTTGGTCACCCATTCCTGCTGTATCTCAGTTTTATCCTTTCTCATCGTTATTAGAAGTGTGTGAAGAATACAAACTATGTTTCTGGTTGAAGCTGCAGGTCCTACGTACTGGGGACATGATGGGGTCCTTGTTCCTGACAGGTTTCTAGGTAGTGTTATAATTTAATTAAATAATAAAAATTAAAAAAAAAATATGTAAAAAAAAAAATTAAAAAAAAAAAAATTGAAACCCCCCCCCCCCAAAAAAAAAAAAAACCAAACCAAAACCAACTTAATAAATTGATTCTGAAGTTTTCCTGAGGTGTCAGGAATCCTGATCAATCCAGCCTATTGAGACTGATGAGTTGTTGCATACAAGCAGGACCTGCCAGGCTAGTCTACTACCCTCACTCTAGCAAAAAGTCCTGCAAATGTAATGGCCCTCCAGTAAAATAAATACGTAATCTAGCCTCAGTGCAATGTTGTAACCCACTGCAGGTTTTTTTTTTCTTTCCATGGAATAATGATGCCCAGAAGTGTTCTAATTATTATCCTGAGTTGTCCCATGTCTTCCTCGGCAGTGCTGGGAAATAAATTACTTCAATAACAATGTAAACCTCAGTAGGACATGCAAACACAACTTTGCATCCTGCTTTCCAGTAAATTTTATGGAAAGCCTAGAGTCTGAATCATCAGCACTTTTTCTTTTCTTTGCCTTACCTTTTTGTCAAATGTCACAATGCGTTTGTTACTGGGAACAAATGTAGAGACATGCAAGCAAATGAAATAAAGGATTAAAGTTTTACTCAGGCCATTGCCAAATTTGCATTATTTTGACAACTCACTTCCTTTATTCCTATTGCTTATTCAGTCACCTCAGTTCTCATTTCAGTTAGAATGCATTTTCAGCTTAGCAGGATACAAAATGTTTCTGCTTACATGCTTTTGTGCCTTTCCCAAGATTTAATTGAACTCCCATTTTCGGTACAACTCACTTGCCAGGTTTCTTGCTTAGCACAAACATATTAAAAATGTCCAATCATGCTTACTTTTGACTTAAACCTAATTACTACTGTTGGACCTGGCCCTGCTTTGGTTCTTGTTTGCTCTTTGAAGTTACTTATTCCAGAGCATTTAAAATTCATACAATTAACTTGAACAAGGAACGTAGATGCTTTGTTATTACTAGGCTTTTGTTTTGCTTTTTTTTTTTCCGGCAAACCCATGCAAGTAGTCCAGCCCCATATATTTGTATAATCTATTGAGCTGGGTGATCTATTTATGACATAATGGAAAGGCAGGCAAGAGTGATGGGAGCCGTATTCTTAGCAGTGGCTGTTTGAATCAATATTCCAGTCACGAACAAACTGTCAAAAATTAAGGATGCGCAGAACTGTATTATTTTATCATGGGCTGGGCTATTTTCAAAGGAATCTGGGGGACTTACAGACCCAGCTCTCATTAAATTCCAATGGGAACTGGGAGTCAAACCCTATTGAGCTGCCTTCAAAAAAATCACAGCAGTGGTGAATAATTTTATGAGGTCACCCAATCAAAATAAATTCCATCATGATCTCTACACACTGTTAAACAACTTCTTGGGCTTAATTCTTTTCTTTTAAAAGGATTAAGAAAACCAAAATAAATTGTATTTACATTTTTGTGGGATTTCAGATTGTGTCTTCTTAGCAACAGCCTGGCTTCTTTCTTCCTTTTAAAGGCAAATTATCTTTCATGTCATACTTTGTCTTCACTGTGCCATCATGTCATGAGAAAGTGATGAAAAATCTAACTGCTTATAGAGGCCCAGGCACTTGTGAGGAGAAGAAGATGTGCAGTATATTCTGAGACTTTCACATTCTACAGGTAATCCTAGTAAAATGAAGAAGTGTGATCAAATTTAGCGTTAGATTAAACAGCAGTGGTCAATAGTTCTCCAGCACTAATAAACTTTCATCTCTTCATACCACCCCCCAAGTTTTTCTTCAATAATTGTTGACATATTTAATTTTGTGCAATTTTTTATCAGAGCCCTGACTACATGCTGGGCTTCTGTATAATATAAATGCTGAAATAAAGGAATCAAAAGCAGTAAATCGTGATGAAATTAAGCACTTCCCCTGCCCTTGCAGCTGTCCTGTGAGCAGTAGTCATCAAGTTGGATTGCCATCCTCCATCTGGATCAGTGTTAATGTATTTCCTCACGTAGGCAGGATCACTTCTTCCCTGCTTCTTCCTCCTACCTCATGACTCTACAAGCAAATATTACAAAAATTTGAATCTTCAGTCTTGCCAAATGGTCATTTTCATGGTGACCGTGGGCAAATTTATGAATTACATACATGGCGGGGAAGGGATTCTGCCTTTCTGTGTCAGACTTTTTTATGAGGTAGGCAAGCTACTCATTCATCCTAACCCAAAGGACCCTGTTCTTGTCTCATCCTTGCAAATATAGAATTTAGCAAATGCATGGGAGAGGGAGGACTACAAATCCAAGTTTACTGAAGAGTTCAGCGATGCAGTTCTTGATGAAGTTACGTGTCACTGGAGTTGATCCACCTTGTATTACTATACAACCCCTTCGGAAAAAACAGGTGTGTTTGAGGGTCCGCAGTCCTGCAGCTTCTTTCGTGCTATGTCATAACATGTTCACATTTTTAAAATGAGTGACTTGTCCATGGACCACACTGTGCAGCTGAGATTTTTCCCCTGTCATTTTCTTTATCTGACATCAAGGTATGTAAAACTGAAAAGAAAAAAAAAAAACAAACCAATGAGAAGCTGAAGACCTTAATTACCAGTAAGGGTTGATTAATAACAGTCTCTATTTCCTCTCTTTTCCCCTTCTCCAAACATTCAACGGTGGTACCAGATACAGTAATTAGAAAACCCAGTGCAAGTGAGGCAATTTTCTTTTACAATGAAACCTTTGCTTTTATTGCTCCATGAAAGAAAGACAAGGCCTATTAAAATGATATTAAAAGATGAGCTGCCAGACTGAATTAGAAAATAGGTTTTAGACAATCCAAAGAAGAAAGTAGGGAATGAGATATGATTAAAACACGGATATAAATGAATAAGGAGATGGAATAATGGAATGAACAGGTTTTTAGTTAAACTAAGTTTTCCTCCAATACTTTCAATTTTCCATCACTTCAAAAGTGTTCAGTAAATATATGAATATATTTATACACATATAGCTATGCATATCTGCATACATGCACAGTCACATGCACACAAATATGTCCTCAGCTAATGTGAAACAGTTTTCTCTAGCATCTTTTTCCTGTGAGAACATAATGGCTACTTTTCAGCTAAAAACTTGCATATACTCCTTTACTCAGAACCCAGATTTCTCAGAACACAGTTTTATATGATGTTAATAAAGCCAGCAGTTCTGAGAAAATATAACTGGTATTCCCTGTGTGACTACTCCATCGTCTTGTTAGATTTCACTTTTGTGATCAATTATCTTTCCACAATTTTCTTAATTTTATCATAAGGTGTTTGTTTTCTTACATGAATGTTTATGAAGCTTATGTTAGCATTATAATCAATAGCAATAACTTGGAGCAATAAAGGCAACTGATTTCCAGAAAAAAATCCACAGTAAAAAATATGTATTTTTAACCACTTTAAAAATACCCATTTTTTCTTTTTTTTTTTTTTCCCCATCCACTTAGAACATTTTTAAAGGTTACTGGAGCTACTGTTTGTCATACACTCTTTGAAACTCCAGAGTAGCTTCCATCAGCACCTACGAGGAGGGCCATACATTTTCAATCTGTTGAAAATAATTGTGTGGAAAAACCCATTCTGTTGCTTCCAGACACAATCCAATCAGTGTAATGGTTTTTGAGAAAGAAGGAACTATATTCACATTTCATTCATGTAAAGAATGAGATAATAGAAGACTTTCATGGTAGATGAGCACCCTGCAGGTACTGCAGTTTGCTGCAGCATACATAAGGCCTTGTTGGGTTCATTGCATAAGGAAAAAATCTCTCTTAAATTGTACTCTTCCCCCAGGTTTCAAATACGTATTTTTTTAAATGGACTGAAGCAGGAACTGGAGGGATTTTGCACCCCAGTAGGACTTTCACTTTTGAATGGCAGCTCTGATGTTCTGGGAGAACTTGCCATAATTTTTGTTTTTCTTTAATGAAGTAAATTGACCTAAACAACAGAAACCAGGGCCTTCCCATCAAACTTATTCCCAAAGTAGAAAAAGAAAATCCTTAAAACAAAAACAACCAAGGAAATTAATATCCTGTTTCTTTTGGTATTCTCTGTGCCTGCCACCTTTGTGCAGTTTTCAGTTTTAATTGAAATCCAGTAACAGCAGAGTTCAAACGCGGAGTGGATGTCAGCCAGTGTACTGCAGCGGCAGCACTGCCAGAGAGGTGCGGTCGTTTGACAAAGAAGAATGTTCCTTTGCTTTTTATAGCATACCACTGTTACTGGTTTCCATTTTATTGTAGTGGGAAAGATAGCTGCCACTTTCGTGTTCACTGTGCCCACAACAATCCCTCCTCAGCTGCTCACACCTCTCCACATCACATTCCTCCTGAGCTGAGACTGCTCACGTTCAGTCTTGCACACAGATGCAACTGATTTGAGAAAGCATGTGTTAACAAAGATGTATCATTAAGTTAAACACTGGGGGAGAAATGTAGAGCTGGAGACATTCAGACATGTCAGTAAAGTGAGTTTTGAATAGTGGTGACTAGATTTTGCTCTAATTTGACTTGTCTGACCTTACAAGTATTAACCAATTGATTTTAATTCAAGAGATGCTAATGCTTAACTGATATATAATCTATATACATATATAAACAAGCAATAGAAAAAGTATGCAGGAGAAAATGAATTCTTAAGGAAGAGGCTTGTATGGTTCAACACTAGTAAGAAGCATGAAAGACCTCTTCTTAGCAAGGTTTATTAGCTTTTCCATGCAATTCTTGTACTTAATTTTAAACAGCCTAGTTTCACATTTTGGATTTGTTCTAAACAGCACTCAGATTATAGATTTGTATTTCCAAATAACCACTTTTATTACAGAAATAAAGTCTTTATTTGTACAGAAATAAAGGCTTGCATAATTTATTTGTTTTAATAATGTAACATTGTCACTGGTTGAGTTTATATTAGTCTTCATCAAAACTTTCTAGAAAAATGGTACAACTGCATCTGTAATATGGGATTTCTAGTTCTAGGATTCGCAGTCAGCAGCCATGCCTGTTCACATACCTGTGCGATATGGTTAAGGTTAACACATATATGCAAGTTCACGTGGCCTAAGTGAGCTCACTTAGAAATTTCCTGTGAAGAGGAAAATTCCTGCATGATATGACAAGTTCACTTACCCCTTCTCAAACCTAAAAGATAGTGAAAGAAACCAAAGAAATAATTATGTTGGACATAACTCTCATAAATTCATGTGACATGTTACTAGTTTATGAAAGCTCTTTAATTCATAGAATGCTTATAATTTTTGGTAATGCTAGTCTTATAGAGGCAATTTGAATTAAGCTTGGTTTATTGCATTGGATATATTTCTGTGGAGGCGAGGTGCTAACTATGCAGCTGAATTTAGAATGGAAAACACCAAATTTCATACTGAGGATGAATAATTCAATTTTTAAGTTGCTAGCAAGATAAAAGTAAGTGGTTTGCTGTCAAATGATCTTTATCTTATTTGTCAAGATAAAGCACAGTCCCAAAGCCATAAATAGATTGTAAAGGAGACGATTCCTTCTTACCCTTTCTTTCACACTTTCAAAGGTCTTTGCAAATCTGCCCAACTAAACTAAGCACTTTTTTCTTTTTATAAGCTGCTACTTTTTAAACAAGTTCATGCACTAATATTAAGAAAGGCTTACATGCCCTTCCTTTTAAAACTGTACATATATTTAATCGATGTATGCATATATCTGCATGCCCCAACAGAAATTTTACAACATATTAAAAAAAGTTACAAAACTAAACCAGCTGCACATTTTTGCATTTCTGACATACAAAGCTCCAGCCAATATATTCTACCCTTTACATTTATAAGCTATTTACTGGTGAAATACAGGCCCATCAGCCTCTTCTTCCTCTCTACACACCTTTTCGAGCACTGCACCAGAGGACAAAAAAAAAAAAAAAAAAAAAGAAAAGTCTTCTGACCAAATTGGGGACCCATTTCCAAGCTTAACAGTAGGTCCTACCAGGAAAAACCAACTGTAAAAACTTGGCAGGCTCTAGTTGCTTTCTGTTAAAGCTGTACTGAGAGTATATGATTCTTCAGGGGAAAAATAAAGCCAGCTAAAATCAAGCAAAACCAACCTAGACAATATTTAGACTTAAGACCTCTCACTTCTTTTTTTCATTTTGCCTTAAATCTATTCTATTAATCATTCACTGAAAATTATTTGTATTTTAAGGTACCTTTGGTACCTTGAGATAGCCCTTCAGATATGCTGCCCCTGAGTGACTACTGAACCCCTCTCCCAACCTTCAAATGAAGAGGCAAAATGATAACTAAAAATTTCCACTACTTACTTAGCCCTCAGGACCTATCTTTGGAGTTTTCTTCAGGAAAAAAAGGGTGACGCATTGTCCAAATACAAGATGAAGCTTGTACATTTCACAGGGACTTCTGTCACAGTCCTTTTCTTCTTATGGAACTACTACATGTAGCAAAACAACTGTGACTGAGGAGCAAAATCAAAATGCGTCATTGTTTTTCAATATTTTCCATGTTTCTATTTGAATGACAAAATGGCTGAATCAGTACATCTTTTAGTGAGTTTAAAGAATTATCATGTGCATTAAAGAGTGGCTCATACCTTTGTACCTTTGTACTTACTATTTTTGAGAGACAATTGATCATTAGACTACAAGTTCCTTCGGGATTTGTGAAAGGGAGGGGTATTAATTTTCTTGGTATTTAGCAACTTAAATAGCATATGAAATTACCCCATTGCAGTATAGTACCTGAAGAGGGGATATGCTTAGGAAAAAGTCACCCTGACTTTGTTGCCTCACCCTTCGGATAGACCCTAGATGTACTGAATTCCCAGGTATTGCCTGCCTACATAATGTGAAACATGTCCCTGTCCAAGCAGAATGCTTATGGTAAAACACCAGCGAGTGGCTGGAGCCAGAAACAAGAATCTCTGCAGACAGCTGTATGGGACCCAACAGCCTGCTCTACAGACCACACAGGAGCAAAGACAAGCAGCACAAACTCCTAATTTCAGCACCTCCTGTAAGAATATCCACATGCACTCGATGCTGACATTGCACTGACTTGTGTTTCTACAAAGGTGAAATTCAAATGCTTGCTTGTCTGGAAAAGTTCTGAACTTTGTGTCAATTAATGCTTAGGAGAGTTTATTGTGCCTAATTAATGCATTACTTAATATTTTGCCTGGGCTTAGAAACATGTACTTAGAGTGAAACATAGGAAAACTTCTTAAGAGATGAGGAAATATTCTACTGGAAGATGTGAAGTTCTGAAATGTACATGTTTCAAAGAGCTATTGTTGGCTAAAAGAAAACAGCGAAAAACATTGTTTTTGATGTGTTCCACTTACTCATTTCTTTCCCTTACTTTGTAGTAGTTGGGCTATTTACATGAAAACATCACCTTTGTTCCTTAAGAGTTCATCTGCTGCTTGTTCCCCGCCTGAGTCAAAATAATGTTATGTTTGTGAGATTTTAATCACCTCTACTGCAAACAATTATGAAATTATAAACAGAAGATTATGTCTTCAAGTGGGAACTAAGTGGCAGGAGCTGATGAACTCTTAAAAGCAAAGATCCTGTTATCATGTAAAGGCTTACAGTAATGAAGAAAATTAAGCAAAAATCATGTAAGAAAACTAAATATGAGTATCTAAACCATAGACATCAGTGGGTCTTTCAGACAGGATAATGGTAGTTGAAATGATTTCATAATAAAGTTATGCTAGCAATTATTATTTCATTATATATCCACTTTTGATCTGTAATAGTTCTTTTTCATCACTTGGATTTTGTTTTGAAAAACAGAATTCTAGCATTTTTTAACAGATTCTCATAATTTTCTGTAGATAGCACACCTCTTATTTATTACATTCATTTGCAGTTGCCTCCAAGAAAAGCAAGGCATGCATGGTTTATACTACAGCTTCCCTCTCCTCCAGGTTGAACAGTGCTGAGGAAGCCAGAAACAAACCTGAAATGTTCAGCTCCAAGGATACCAACAGAAGCCAGCAAGCCTAGATGTGTGCTAACACCTGCACAGCAGCAGCAAAGGTGTTCTCCAAACAACCCCTTCGCATCAGCCATGTGCATTGCCAGCAAAGAGAAGGGCTTTCTCCCAGGCTTGTTCTTTTCTCCAAGGCAGGGTATATGGAGAAAAGCACTGGACACCAACCTACCTTCCCAAAGATTTGCAATGATGTGCCATCAAATGTGCAACCATTCCTCTGTATTTCACTGCTTTTTCTTACAGGGAATGATTTCAAGTGGTCTGCTTAGAATATCTGTGCAGGCTTCACTGATATCACTTTCTCCTGATTGATGCCAGCTTAGAAATGCTGGTCAGCTGAGTGACGGCACTGCTTAGAGAGACCTGCTGTTCTCAAGCAGATGGTGGATTTAAATGCCCTGAGAATCCCTAGCAAATCCTAACACATCCACTTAAAACACTGTTTGGTCCCAGTGTGCTCTTGAACTACACTCATCCTTTGTAATATGTAGCTGGATATTTATGGCTATCACTGAATTCTATGCACTGTTTAGAGACCTCTGTGTTAGATTCCTCTAAACTTTATGTATTTTTGGAATGTGTTTTATTTCTGGCAGCCAGGCAGGTCACCTGAAAGACCATTTGAGAGGTTACAGTCACTCTGTATAAGAGTATAAGAGGTATAAGACACTGACAGCTGAAGACACCTCCAAGACCACTGAATTTGGTAGAGGTACCTGGTCCAGCAAAGGTGATTCACCTGAGAACTGAAGTGTTGCAAGGGGTAGAAGTGATCAAAGCAAAGGTGAAGTCACTGAGAGGAACCTAGGTTAATATCAACTCTTTATTTAAGCAGATAGTGTTTTGACCACTGACTCCTGTTATATGTAGAATTGCCTAAATGTTAAAGTGCCTGTGAAGTAGGATAGAGGTGAGATTAAGGATATGGCAGACATGAATTGCACCATGATTTTTTTATGATGGCATGGTAATTAAGTGAAAATAGAGGTTTCTCTACAGTTGCACGCTGAGAAAATGGTTGATACTTGTTAGATGACAGGGTTTCAGTATATTTGCTTTGCTAACTGAAGTTTCAGTTACTCTAACCATAGAATTGCATGCCATGTGATGAGAACTACACAGACTACAAAAACTGCTTCCAAATGCTAAAAAAAGACATTGAGTGAAATTTGCCACCTCAAAGGACTAGCATAACATCCAATGAGGTTTGCTTTGATAATATTTGCTACCTTGCTTGAAGTGTCATCCTCCATGAAGAAAAAACATTAAAAAATCAGGTTGTACTTTTTAAAGTAAATTTCTAGCTTTGTGTTGCAGAGAAAAATCTTGGATATATTACTCAGAAGTACTTCTAAAGTGCCTAAATCAGAAATCTAATACAATAAAATTACTTTTTAGAATTTCATGGAAATGAAGAAAAACATTTATCTCCAAAGTTTATTTCAGTGTTAGGTTGCTAAGACTGAAAGCTGTAGAGCTTCTGTCACATTCACACAATAATTTGAAGATTTTTGTGGAATTTCACCATACTATTTCCTACATAAAGTTTGTCTTCAATTTGATACTTTTAATGGATCTCAGCTAATACAAACCAAGATCTTCAAAAGGCATGCATTTGAAAACACATACAGGTACATCATGTAAACCCTTAGCTCAGCTTTGAAGCATTTAGATGCCTACATTTTGTTGTGCTTTCTATGAAGACTATAAGCCAACAACAAATTTCACACTGTCATTTACATCTTATATATTCTTTCTGTAAAGCTTCTTTGTGAAACTCACAGAGCTGAATGAATAAACTAGTTTTGGCCATAGTCAAAACAATGTTTTAATATTCTTGTTGCTCAGCCTTGTAGTTTAATGGTGAGTCTCACAGGTTTGGATTCTTTAAATCAACAGCTCATCTTAGAAAAACAGCTTTAAAAGAAAAAAATCTTTCTTGACCACCACTACTCAATACAAAAAGTTGTACTCTGAAGGTATGGAAATCAGGAAGTTAAATAAAATGTATTATTCTTTAATAGATTAACCATTTCTAAGTCAGCAGTCTTAATTTAAGGACCTAACTCAATGTGATGCATTAATTTTTTATACTTAACAATACATTTGGTACATGCTTTTTTCTCTTTAAAAATAGTGGGTTTTTTAAAGATCAGCGAAATTCCTCCTATTCTTCATGGGATATACAAGCAAAAAAAACACACATTTTACCTACTGTCAAAGTTCTTTTCCTTGTGCTCTTAGTATAAATAATTGAAGGGAGAATGTATATGCCTTTATATAAAAGGAAAGAAATCAATGCTTTCAATAAGTTTCCTATTTAAGATTCTGCAAGAGATAACAAATAGCCAACTATCCTTAAATACAGTGATTGTGGCACCTTTGGGATGCTAGCATTTACTAATAATTCTCAGTCTTTTTCACCATCACAGCTTCATTTTCTCTTCTAAGGCCATACAGTATACAAACTGTGTTTTTAATCATTTTGCTAGGGTAGAAATACCAGTGTGATGTTTTAATGAAGATTCAAGGAGTAAAGAGGTAGCAGGCACCTATTTTCACTGATACACTTGGCAAAGTGATATATGCAACAATGGAATTTACTTTTTTTCTTTCAGTCTTTGTTAGATCCTATTGCAACCTGCAAATGCTACACTGTAATTGTACAGCAATAAAGACTTCTCTCATTCTCCATTGTAGGAAACTACCAGTGCATTGCAACAGACATACTTCTCTATTATCCCTGTTTAGTGTCTCCAGCCAAAAAGCAACAACAACCGGTCATCCTTGGTCAGGTCCCACTTGGGACTGTGTAATTACCGTTGCGGTGGATCAGAAGCAATTAATTTTATTCCTCTTGCTTTAAAAAGCAGCAATCAAAAGAGGGAGTGGTGAGGCTTTTAATGCCAAGATACAGTCCAACACAGAGGTTACACAATTAGAATAAGAAAATGTTAAGCAACAGAAAAGTTAAAATAGCGCTGCCTCAGCTGGCTTATGGTGGCAGAGCACTATGGGGAGCAATGCCAGTTTATACTCTCAAATGATCTATTGCAAGTTTCCTGCAATTCAAGCCTTACTGTATACCATATTTTTTATTAAATCACAAATTGCAGTCTTTTCTACTACATGTTTTGTTGCTTGATTGTTCTCATTCAAATTTCAGATTAAGAAATGATGATGTAGCATGTGAGTCCCCTTGGCTAATGTTCATCAAGGTGCTTTATTTATACAGTTCCCCAATAACAGTCATTTCACTCTAAGAAAAAAGACTTCTGAGTAGCAAGATCAATGTGGAGAGGTTTGTCCAGCTTGTGTCCAGGCTTATATTGGATTTTGTTTTCAAAATAAGAAATCAATCACAGTAATAAAACCTTATCTCTCACCACATCCCTTATTAGCCATGTGTATTAGCTGTAAAATAATTTGGACATTATGAAAGCCATATCCTTTCAAATGGCCACTGAATTTTATACAGCAAAAGCATACTGCTCATGAAGAGGAGGTTATACACATAGAGGGCACCAGTTGCTTGTGGTGCATGTTAAGATGGTTGAGTAAGCTGTCAGTGGAAACCATCATCTGTCCTCAATGAATTCCCAGCAGAGAAATACAGGTTCTTTGAAAGGCAGTCTACAGGTTGCCTTGTCCTCTTTCAAAAACAATGTCCAGAAAAGAATGTTCTATATGGGTAAGAGAGTGGTAGATTAGACGTGTTTCAAAGCAAGAGATATTCTAAAAAATGTGACAGAAACTATCTTAGATCTAGTAAACTATCTTCCAATATCCTTTGAAACAATTAACTCCTTAATCTGACAGCAGAAGTATATGTTAGTTCTGACCCACTACAGTGCTCCTGAAAAAGAGACTGCAATAAAATTATGTACATGCTTTCCTAAATGATCCATTTCTATTCAGATAACATCTGAATAGAAATATCTTAACATCTAAAAATGCCGTCTCATCTTTTTTGAAACTGAATAGGCTTCTCAATAGGCTGTTGCATGGACGAATTGACTCAGGCTGTTTTGGAGTTTTATGGGGGGACTCCAGATATATTATATTCTGTCTGCTACATCACACAGCTAATTTTATTTTTCCTCGTAATTATTATTTTCAGGTTTTGCTTTTTGATTTTATTAGATGTGCTTTTTTATGTTATTGGAAAGCATGCCAGGTGGAAACATGGACACTTTAATATTTCAGGCTTCTAGTTTTTTTTAACCTCCAGTGTTGGTAGCCATGCACTTGCCTTGCTACCTGACATCATCTAGACAAGACAAATAACTAATGCATACAGGTCAGCTATCTTGTAGTGATTCATTTGAAGGTTCTTACTTCATGTACTCCCCTGTTATGGAGGCCACATCAAACCTTGTCTGTACGGGTAGCACGGAATTGTCCATCTTTCACTTTGGGAAGCCAAGTGCCACACTGGTAGCAGTTGGCTGGAATAAGGAAGTTGTTACGTGCCCATGTTGCGGTCAGGGAATGTGTCCCGCATCCAGAGGCAGCACAAGGAATAAGACTTCCTCCGTACCCATGTTCCTGTGCCTGTCTGCTGCGCAATCCACCACTCACCTGTCATATGATCATGGACCTGGGCTACCCCAGTAGATGACACTGCATGTGGGGAACTCCTTTTCTTAAACTGCAGCAGGCAGTCTTATCACACAAGGCAGTGCATCAACTTCAACATTGAGACTTTACAAAATCAGGAAGACTGTAAGAACAATTGTGCTCGCAACCTTAGGTTTAAGTTATGAGGTGTAATATTGTACATGCAATGTAAGTGGAAATGTTAAGTTGCACGGAAAATCAAGGCCTTAAATTCATTAGTGGTACTCCAGTCACTACATCTGGTTTACATTGGCTTAACACCACTAGACTTTTTCATTATAGCATTTTCCTATACATCAGAACAGAGAGGAACATATTCCAAGTACACATTCAGACCCAGGGCCAAAGGCAGTGGGAAGGGTTTGTGAGCCACTCAGCATACAAGAGCAACCATCAGAAAGTTCTTCCTGGTAGGACTGTTAACTTTTCAATGCTATTGTAAGTAAAGGCTAATATATGTTTAAAACAAACATACTGGTTTATAGAAAACAGAAGTTATGTATACAGCTGTTAAGAGACACACACAAAAATCCATTATCGAAGCACACATTAACCTGAGCAATCATTTGCATAATAAACAGGAGTGATACAGAGGTGGATTGAGGTAGACTTTTGCCCTGCATTATTCATGCATTTCTGGGTAAACAACTTTATATCTCAGGAATATCCTCAGTTTAGATTCTGTTTTATGTGGCACACCACGAGTTTGCACTCCAACTTGTTTATGTCATTTGTGCAGTACACCTCTAAGGATCTTGGTAGAAATATCAGGGAGCCAAAGGCAAAATTGCATTTATAACAATGTGCAATCTTAATTCCTAGCTATTTGTTTGTTGTTGTTTTTTTTTTTTCTCAAGAAATGGCCTCAGGTGTTCTGTCTATCACAGTCTGCCTTTCTGTTTCTAGAGCAGCATTCTCAGTACTGACAGTCTGGCTAAATACCAGCCTACCAGGAGGGGAACTTGCTTAATTGCCTGGATTCTGGCTTCATAAAACAGCTTTCACACCTTAAGCTGGACTAGTTTGCATCTGTGGCTGTCAGGTTTCTGGCTTGCAAATGAAGAAATAATCTACTCCTGTTCCTTAAAGAATACCCAGGGGTACCAAACCTCATGCATAAAGTCAAAACATACACTCTGATTTCCATACAGAATAACATATTTTGTTAATAAGAACTTCTCTAAATTACTCTACCTAGTTTTTTTATAATTATTTTTTTTATACACAGAAGATACCACAACATGGTGCTGAGGAGGAACTAAATCAGATTTCTAGTTAAAATTGAGATCACACCACTTTTGTACCCAATCTAACCATAATCTCAATTATGTCATCTAGGTCCATTCAGATGTCCTTCTAACTCCATTTTGAATGACATATTTGAGTAATTTTATTTTTTTAATAAACAGAAGGTATTATGAAAAGCCTGCCTCATGGCAACATGTACTCCAAAAACTACCAAGTAAAAATCCTGCTTTTTAAATCTACACATCAACTCAATTGAGAGATGTGGGAAAGAACAACCTTGTTGCTGTATAAGGAACAGATTATTTTACCCCTTTACAACTTTCCTCTTTAAACACAGACTTCAGTCAAAGTAAATCAATTTCTTTACAGTAAACATGACTGTTAAATAACTATAAACTCCAGGGTTTTTTGAAAAAAATGTGAATGCTGTTATAAATCATAAAATCAAATATTCTTTAAAAAAAAAACAAAAACAAAAACAAAAGCAAGCTGCATGGCCTTCTTTACCTTGCCCCATATAAGTTATTTTTCAAATAAAAGACTCTGTACACACTTCTGCATTTAAAAGATACTATTTTATTCAAATAATATTAAGGATTGCAAGTTAATCCGTTAAATAACAAAAAATACTGGACAACAGGTTCTTTCTACTTTAGAGCGTAAATCAAAGTCTGTCACTGTGAGAGCTGAATATCTTCCATACAAGATCAATATCAATAGCAAAATCCTCACAGATTTTATAGTATTTTCATACTGATCTGCTTTGACATCAACATTTTGCCTGTATATTATTAATTCAACTGTGCTGTTTGTTTATGCGTATTGGTGATATAATCTTTAATTAGGTAATTACCCAGTATTTTTCAACATGGTCCACAAAATGACTGGCTCTTTTTTCACAAGCAGCTAATCAATATTTCTTTCTATCCTCCCATTTATTGTGTAGTTCTGACCCTATTTACTCCAGAGTCTGTTCACTAGGCAGAATAATATTTATTTCTCAATAGACTTCTTTGTGATACTGCTGTCACTAGATTAGGGCTCAGAGGTAAATAATTCATCTTTGTGGTATCCTCAGTAGTTAAAACCTTTGGAGAATTAAGATCTGGGGAACAATATCTGTCTAGTATGATCTGAAAGTCTTTTGCTCCTCACCATCCTTCTGGCCCATGCTTTTGGACTTTTATCAAAACAACAGAATGGGAAAAAAGTGGAGGACTGGCACATGTCTAGGTCCCATTCAGTGTGAAAGCCATGCCTCTAGAACTGGCAGCTGGAAAGATTTTTTGGGTTCCACAGTTTAAACTTGACCAGAGACAAAAGGTCTGACATTTGCCTTGATTTTATGTGTAACAAATGTAGTAAGAGATTTCTGTAGCTCTTCTAAATTTTGTAGCATTTCACCAAAGCAGCTCACCTAGACAATAGCTCACATTAAAACAGAATGATAAAAAGTGTAAAGGGCTTCACAGTCTTGGAAGACGGGAAATGCAACTTGAATATGCCCAGATCTTCCTCTTGTGCACAACAACTTGGGCCCCTAGATTTTCGCATCAAAAAAATATGACATAACCATCATCACTGTTTGAAGAGAAAAAGTTCTGCCCTCTGAAACCAAAGGCAACTCAAGGCAGTCACAGTAAAATAAATAGTAGATAAGTACATGCCAAACTGAGCTCCAGAATATCAAAAGTGGAAGCTATGAGGAAAATCGTGATGCTGTATAACTTTGTTATGCTTTAAGATGTTCAACTGTGTATGAAATTTCAGGACGGAGATCAATAAAATTATTAAAAAGACATTTTAAGGGTTTTTCCATTCAGCAGAGCCCACTGTGAAACAGATGAGACACAAATATGTACCTATGTGTGTCCTTCTTATTACTGTTGCCATGAAGAGCAGAACGCCTTGAGATATGAGTAACAAGTAGTGGGAACATACTCTTTTCCTCATCTGCCTCTACAAAGTTCCAGACTGCTTTCACATCCTCTTACACAGCTTTGGGAACACAGAGTTCTTGAGCTAATGCCCTGAATATTAGGCATTTCTTGGTCACACAGAGCAACTGGAAAAATGAAGGTTATTAATTAGACCTTCACAGAGAATTTCAATACCTTATGAACATTGAGTTTCCAATTCTGAAATGTACATAGAAAGAAGTTTGAAATGTTTTCTAAAATTTGTACTGTCTCCTATTACCCATGTTTCATATTGCTTTTTTAATTTGGAAGTTTAAGCATGGAATTTCAGAAGGGGAAGGTGGGGAGTTTATGTGCTTCATTTACTTTGCAGTGGTAGTTCTAAATGGTCAGCAACAATTTTTATCCAATGACTAACAACTAAAAACCTAGGGGAAGTAAAAATACCCACCAAAGTTCACAGAGGAATTTAGACCTTAGTTTAGCAGCTGTAGCCACTGTGACATTCTTTTAGTATGAAAAACTTCATTTCCCACTTACACACCAAGAAGTACATCTTATTGATTTTCCACAGCAGAAGTAGAAGGAAATGAAGGTCTAGAAGGAAAATAAATTCTTATATGACCATGTATGCTGCACGTGGTACTTCCAGATTTTCAGACAATTGACTTATATAGATCACTATCTCCACAGAATGTTAAACATGAAGCTTTCTGCTATAGGGATAAATAGAAGGGGTAGAAGCAATGAAGCTACAGTTTATGCACAGGTTATCTTTAGTTTAGTAAGAAATCAAATAATTGTACATTTGAATTCTTCTGCCCTGAATCTACTTTGGTCTAAAAACAAACCATTAGAAGTCAGTTTTCTTTCTCTTTATTCTCACAACTTGACAGACTGAAGAAAATGAAAGACAGAAAACGTCTGTCCTTTTTCCCTTCCTCTTTTTCTTTTTCAATTTCTTCTATAAAAGGAAAAAATGAAAGCCCAATAAATATAGCCGAGAGAATGATGCCTGAGTTGTTGCTACACTGCACATATTCTTATAGCCTTCTAAATCGTAAAATGTTAACAGCAAAACTAAATCTTGACATGTTGATAGCTAAAACCATACTGCAATATGGCACATCAATTGCCTGTTATGTTTCTGAGGACCAAAAAATATTCTCTTCTGTACTATTAACATAAATCAAACTGGTTAAATCACTTTAATACTCCAGGTGCCTTTTTTTTTCCCTCAGATGGCACAATGGTTGATGTCAGCGCTAGTGGCAGAGGGGGGAGCAAAGAAAGGGGGAAAGGCAAATCAGATAGACTGCAGGTTTGCAGAAGGGTTCTGTACACAAATCAAGCTCAATAAGCTTGTCAGATGAACATTTCACATTAAACAAAATAATAACCTGTCATATGATTTTAAACGGCTTCTTTTCTTTTTCATTTTTTTCCTTTTTTCCCCACCCCAGGTTTCTGAAGAGCAATGAAAGACTGCAAGTACAGTACCACAGCTGCATTTCTCAAACTCAGAGCAAATATTTGAAAGCCTCCATACCCCTGGTTCCTGCCAGATGTTGATTTTGACAAGAGAAAAAGTACCAGGTTTTTCCAAAATTTCAGCAAACAAACAAAATAATAAATAAAATATCTAGTTTTGCAGGTCTGGAAAATTACTGTGCACAAATAACATTTCCTGACCCAGCAGAAATATATGAATAAAAATAAAATAAATAGAAAAAACACAACACACCCAGTAGACATTTGACTGCTTTGGATGTTTAGAGGGCCTTAAGTAATCAAGTTAGGACCTCAGCATCCTCTCTGCTAACCACCAGTAACTGATTTCTCTCAAAGCAGTTCTATCCAATATCTAATAAATATTTAAGTCTCTGGTGGTGGCAAAGCTCATACTGGAATTCCTTCACTCAGAGAAGGAATGGAGCTCATAAAATCTGAGGGTTCATTCAAGGCAATCTGTCCATGAACTTGTTTTTTCATAAGAAGTTCTGTTTCATGAGCTGACTCAACTTCAGATCACTAAAACTATAATTAATGGTAATGGAATTACTAAACCTCATTTGCCTGATGAGTGCACAGTCCACCTGATGCCCATTCTTATACCAAGGTTTGCTGCTGTGTTCAAATGTGACTATACAGGTTAGCAGCTGAGAGATCTAGGTTCATTTTTGCCATCGTTTATGTGCAGTCTTGACTTTTGCTTTAGCATCTGTTCTTCAGCTACTCCTGACTGTAAAGAAAAGGTGAATAAAACGCAAAGTATGCAAATCACTTCAAGTTTTGTGCATAGGGGAGTCCTAGCTGTATGTACAGAGCATTAGCTGATTCGTTCTTCAGTATAATTAGGTTGCTTGTAGCTAATTCTCTTTGTACCATGATGTATTACAAAACTGTTATTAAAGACCACATTTCTGAATTCCTTTAAGAAATTAGGTTCTGGTTCTGTTCATACTGAATTTGATGGAAAATTTCCCATTAAATTCATTGGTTCAGGATCGCAGCTTAATGAGTATAATTCTTGGAGTCTGCTCTTGGTATAACAAAGAGTTTTCATTATCCTGTAGTCTCTGTTCATTGTAATATTCAGGATATAGTCAATATATCATTAAAGGAAACTCATTAAATGTGTAACTACATTCAGAGTGACTCAGGTTAAGACTTTAGTATGAGAGAAACTGTAACAGAAACAGTGTAGATTTGTACACGAAGAACTCAGATACAGAACTATTTGTTGAAAGAGTACCTAAAGTCCTCAATCTTTCTTGTCTAGAAATTGCATTCATAATCGACAGCTCATTAACAGCTCATTATGGATACTGAATATTGCACAAACAGATGCAGTGCAGCAAAGGAGACAAAACCTGAATTCATGAAAGGGAAAACAGGGAGATATTTTTCAATTGAAGAGTATGGCTTCATTAATGGCATTTGGATTCTTTTTTCGGCATTTGAATTTCTACAAACAGATCTGGTGATAACTACCACTTCTCAGTAACTGAAGAAAAATGTGTATGGTATACGTGGATAATAAACCAGCTGTATAACCATACAGTGCCTGCTTTCCACAGACTACAAGATTTAGGAATTACAAATTAGTCAAATTGCACTAAAGTAGATATAAAGCTAACTCTTTAAGATACTGAGTAACCCTTTCAGTATCATCTGTGGAATGAGCTCAGTAGCCTTCATAGTGCAGCCTAGGAAAATACTACTGCTTCTTTATACCAGCAGTCCTCAGGAAGTCACAGTGACGCTCAACACATCGTCATTTGGCCTGCACCTTTATTCAACCACCTATCAACTGCATTTTCATTATTCTATTTCATGGGAAAGTGAGTACCAAAGGAAAACTGTTATCTTTCAAGTTCATGAGATCACACAGAGAACGATAGCTCCAGGGAAGAAGGCTAACACATCTTTCCCATGTTCTAGTATCATTTCAAAGGAGGTATTGGTACTGCACATACACTGGCAGCTTTGAATTACACAGCTCCGCAATCATTTATCTGTACAATAAAATCAATGACTCCTGCCAGACAGTAACACTGATACTTCAGATTATTAAAGTTAGGAAATATATCATTCACCTGCAGTAATATAAGTAACAGGAAAGTATGAAACAGTCAAAGCAGACCCTTTAAAACAACTAGAAATTAGCACCAAAAAATACTATGAAGACAAAAAGTTATATTCCTATTTACGAGCAAAAGAATTAGGAACTTATAAGAATTATGCGTGTTCAGTGTCTTAGATTATATTTTTATTTCACTACACTTTATGGCAAGGTCTATTTTGTGCAAGAAAAAATGAGAACTGATACTTTCCTATTTTCTTTTCTTCAAGTGAAAGCCCAGCACTTGATTGTGTTATACGCTGCAGGTGGAGCTCAAGTCAACACAGAACTCTGCAAGAAGTACTGCTTGAAGACATTTGGGCATGCAGAAATTACAATCTTGAGTTCATATCTTTTTTTCTCTGTGAGTTTCTGAATGGATTTATCCTCCTAGATTTGAACAACTTCCTTGATTTTCCCTCTGCCAGATCTAGCTTTATACTGACTTTAGCAAAGAGCAAAAATTCATAACTGAGCATTGTCATGCCAAAACTGGAAAAATTAATACCTGTTCACAGGCTTCTAAAAGGCTCTTTTGCCTCCTATTTAAAAGATGTAGATGTAACATGCATTCTCTAAAGCATGTGCCAAGACAGGTTAAAGGATCCTAAGAAAGCTAGACAAACCATAATTAATCAGGAAAATATTTAAATCATTACTTTTAGCACTGTAGTGTAGAAAGAAAAGTGAAACTGAAGATCTCTCTGCATGACTCTCTGTTGAAATCTACTTAATTTCAAGAATGAATATGCAAATGTATAAATACTGTTTCACATGGAGAATTTGAGATCTTTCAGACACTGAGGAAGATTTCACTTTGTACTTTTAAAAAGCTTATATCCATGGATTGTGCATGTACTGACAAATGTAACTTCAAGATTAACATAGTAGAAGACAGAGAGACTCAAAACTACAAGACTGGAAAATGAGCTAAAAGTGATAGCATCTACATTTCATTTATTTAAAATTCTGTAATGGCATTACTTATAACATCAGTTTTCAAAAGTGTGACTGGCACTCAGACAATGGAAGTTAGACAGCCAGCATCAGTGAGAATGTCCTCTGGTGGTGACTCAAGTACCTTTTTGAGGGCTCCAGAACCTTTCAGGGCCATGCCTATTACAACAAAACTCACATTACATTGCAGTCCCATGTCATAGCATTAACAGATAATGAGTCCCAGATGGAAAACTGTGGAAGACCATATAGGGTATGATTTCATTGGTGACAGGATGTACACGATTTTTTTTTTAAATGCAGGGGAAAGAAAAAAACCACAAGCAACTTCATGTACAATGCTTAAACTTCATTTATTTTAATGAACCCTGTGTGTCACATTGTAATTGGTGTGAAAATGGGGACCGACAGTCAGTAGGAACTAAAGCTTTGATGAATGTCTCAGTCTGACCATACAATGAATTGGAAAAGTTTTGATTTTTCCCTGTCAAGGTTCTCAACAGTAGATATTTATGAAAAATATGAATATGTTTTTGGAACTATCAACTAAAAATCATTAATACTTTGGATCATCCCAAAAAGCCATGAGAATGCATGCACTTGCTGCTGGAAATGTTTATTGGTGAAATTCCCTGAAAAGTGCAATGGCGAAAAGTGCAATGGCAAAAAGTGGTGCTGATAATTTTTAAGGAAATGAGAACATTTGTTTCCTTTACCTTAATACCCTAAAATTCCTCTGCTCACTCTAAAAAATCTTTGCAAGCAGATGGCTGTGCAGACATTAATATTTTTTCCAGCTAAGATTAGGTCAGCATTTCCTATCTAAATTGCTATCTTCAGTGATAAACAAAGCTAATAAGTCATTCTTATATACGTATTCCAGGCTGAAGTTTAGAAAACCAATTTCAATCTAAAATTAACACAGGTCTTTTATCAAGTTTGTCTAAGCATTTTGTATATTCAGTGAGTAATTTTTTTGCAAATACCTTCTGCAATGTACATGAAATCAACAGGGGAAGACAAGGAAACCCAGGTACTTTGTATTCTTAATAGAAATTACCTATTTTTCTCTATCTATCTTTCCAAAGTTTTGCTAGTCAGGAATACCCAAAGACAATTCTTTTCAACCAGTGGTAAAATAAGTATCTTTTCAAAGTCTTTACATCTAGTATAGTGGCTTTTTCTGAAAGACGGTTATTGAAAATCATTACCAAGTGACATTAAATGGCCTTGTTATATACTAGGTCAGATTAATTATTCCTTCTGGCTTTCAAAATCTAATCAACATAAGAATGAGGGGCAGATGTTAAATATATATTTTGGTTTATGATTTTTATGTTTATGGAGGGTTGCTCATCCTATACTACAATTGAAACTAAAATTGCTTCATATTTTGCAGAAGTTGTGGACCTTGAGAGACCCAAATATCAGAAGTTCTACATTTACCTCTAAGTGTCACACAGTTTTATAGTGCTTAATTTGTAATAATTAAAATACACTATAGTGGAAATAAAATGTTATCCAAAAACTTGTTCTAGGGGGCTTTTTTAATGTTAACTTTCTTTTTAACAAAAATGTCGATTTCTGATTCAGTTACATTCAGTTTAATAATTGTCTTTAAGACTTTATTCTGAACTCCCTTAAATCAGTGGAACCCTTTTATGTCAGTAGTTGTAAAAAAAAGTTCAGATTTTACATACCGTTTTAAAAAGTAAAATGCAACGCGTTATTTCAAGGGACACTCTTTGGGACAGAAGGAGAGTGTCCAAGCAGAGGCAGTGTCTCCAAAAAACCCTGTGTCTAACCAGTGATCTTGTAAATTAGCAGAGTGGAGCTCAGTCATCATAACTGCATCAAGACACACAGATAACATCACACTGTAACTTATAACACGTCAGAAGAAATTTTTTAAGGATGATCTGCTTCATCCCAAGAAATAGTCAATTAGTTTACAAACTGCAGAAATGAGATATGAAACTAAGTCAATGATGTATCAAAACCTGTAAGGAAATATGACACTATGCATCAAAATGTGAAGCTGTGATTACTTTCTGTAGCTATGCTCTTTGATAAAACTGCAGGTGAGTAATTCACTGTTGACTGTAAAAATACCTTATCATATTTACTAGCACAGCAGGGCAGATATATGTAGCAGGCATGTGAGTATGGAAAACAAAGAGAAAAGGATACTGCTCAGAATATCTTAAATGTTCAAGTCATTTATGGAAAAAGCAATAGTTTCAAAATTCAGAAAAAAGAAATACCTTGTCTTTTCCCACCCCTGAAGGAGGAAGAGGCTTGGCCCCTCTCACTTCTGTATCATTGCCGAAGTGACATGTTTGTTCAGCTGAGTGTAAGCCACAAGCCCTACACTCTGACAATTTCTGTCCTCAGAGGCAGATTTTCCTGCTCTGAGCAAGCTGTCACTTCAAAGTCCACCTCTCCCACAAGCCCCTGTCAACAGCCAACATACACTTTACCAGCCTACAGAAAGATGTATTTTTTTAATTAACCACCCTGCAACAAACAGAAAACTACCTTCCTTCAAGGACTAAATTGATCTAGAGGATGTCCCCTTCTCTACCTTGTGGTATCACAAATAGACAGACCAGTGAAATTGCCAAAGGTATCCAATTGAAAATACAATTGAAACAGACAGGGGGAAAAAAGGCAGAAAACTCAACATTCGGCCTTCTTTCTGAACTCATCAGTGGAAGTAATTCCACAGAAAACAATTCATATTTCATTTACCTCATATGTCTCTTTATTCCCACCGCCCCACACACAAGCACACCACAAATAGATGTTATAATATTATTTCTTTATTTGGTAAGGAGGAATCAGAATTTTCCTTGCCCATAATTATTTGACTGGATGCCATTTAACTGGCAAATAAAAGTGGAGAATTATATTCCCTACAAAACACAGAAACTCTACTAGATATCTTTAAGGAAATTACTCTTGATCATTAGCTTATACAGGTATTGAAAAGCTTAATACAATTATTTTTATAAATTTATAAAATCTATTCCCAAATAACTGATTTGTTCTACTTGTATTACTATATTGCAGTGACACAGTGCTCTTTATAGGAATATATTAACAGAGAAGAAGTTGATGACATTTTTTAAAATGCACTCAGAATAAAGGATTTCCTCTGAATCAGTTTGACTTAATTTGAGGAAAACAACTCCTCAGGATACAAGTAAATACCTGTATATGTCTTGCAGAAAACAGTGTATTCAGGGAATTAGAGATCTTGAGCAAGCCATGTCTGCTATACTGGGCCTTCTGTGTAAGGCTTGAGAAACCTGTGTGTTAGCATGAGTGACCATAGTGTAAGTGAATACATATAACAATGTAAGAGACTGTGTTGGAATATGCTGGGTATGAGCTGTTCCTGGATACATTTCCTAGGTAAGTATAGCTAAATATGCTCTAGTGGGCATTAAGAAAGAAATAACATTCCTACCTGTCAAGATCCTTCAAGTAGCTTAGCTTGAGAGTCCAAAAGGAAAGCTACATCTATTTGAGAGGGTAATAGACACACTTACTTCTGAAAGCGGTCCCAGTTATTTTGGCTCAGCCAAGACCCAGACACATGCATCTAAATAATGATTCAGCTTCTCAAATCAGGACTAAAGCAACAATTTTCATGCTGCAGGAGTGTGCATTGCTTGATAGCTACAGACATACTATATATACTGGTTCATCTATACCAGATATACTGGTACATTCTAGCTATACTAGATGTTCATCAGGTCTTGCACCTTCTTTTATGTCCTGTTTTTGACTAGGATAGAGTTAATTTTCTTCCTAGCAGCTGGTGCAGTGCTGTGTCTTGGCTTCAGTCTGAAAATAACTCTGGTAACGCCCCGATGTTTTAGTTGTTGCTAAGTAGCACTTACCCTGATCAAGGACCTTTTAGTCTCTGCCATTGAGGAGGGGCACAAGAAGCCAGGAGGAGCATAGATAGGACACCTGACCCAAGCTAGCCAAAGAGGCATTCCATACCACAGCACATCATGCCCAGTTACCTGAAAGGGACCGATCGCTCTTCAGGACAGACTATTTGTCAGCAGGTGGTGAGCAGTTGTATTGTGCATAATTTTTGTTTATTGGATTTTGTTTCTCTTTTATTTCTTTTATTTCTCTCTCTCTTTTTGTTTTCTCCCTTTTCATTACAATTATTATTATATTATTATTATATGGGGGGTTTTAGTTTCAATTCTTGAACTGTTTTTATCTCAACCCACAGGTTTCATGGTACTTTTTGCCAGCTGGGGTTAAACCACGACACTTTGAGATGAACATGGGCCAATATTTTTGCAGTAAGTTGAGGCCTAACTTTCCTGATGAGCTTCTTTTCTAACATACATTATTATATGTTTAAAAAAAAAAAAAGGGCTAATGATGGATTTTGTGCTTAGTTGCAAATTTTCCAAGTACGAAGGCTTAAGACCCTTGTTCTAAAATTGCACTTATGTTTACAAAAATGTCTTCTGCTGTCTGACAGAGAGCTATGAGTCTCAGAAAGTCAGAGACTGATGATGGATAGTACTTCTCCACAGTCTTCAGCAAAGGATGTTCAGACAGCTAGCTTTGTCTGGGCAGTGGCATCTAGTCAGAACTTTGACCTGCCCCAGGTGCCACAGAGGGTTTCCAGAGAAACTTCCACGTAGTGTTTCTGAAGAAACACTGAACACAAGTTGGGATGGCTAGAAGAGGGTCTTCAAGTCCTATTCCCATACACAGCTGTGTGCATAATATCAGACGTCATTAGAGCTCTTTATTTTAGTAAAGGGTCACCCTAGAAATACTTCTGTTCACGTACAAGTGAGTTTGTCTTGAATTCCCTCCCTCTCCAGTGACTTTTGGATTTAGTAGCTGATGATTCAGCCAAACTTGACTGAGGAGTGGAGAAAGACATATATTCCAATAAATTAGGTGGGCTTGAAGGATGTGTTACATTATCACACCATGCCATAGTACAGATTCTGACAATATGGATACATATATAGGAGAAGCTGAAATGTGCTTCAACACCAAGAACTCCTCTGTTAGAGCTCCCACCATTCGACACATAAAACAAGAAAAAAGAACATAAAACAGATCCGCAGGATGAGTTTTACAGATTTGTTACTCCCAGAATTATTTGCTTCTTTTACTATTCCATGGCATTTTTTGTATTTCAAGGTTTGTGGCCCCTCCTCTCTGTTAAAGTGGTAGGACATTAATTCTAGACAGACCATAGATTGTTTCCTTTCTGAAGCTGTTAAATATCTTTTCAGATTAAACATTAATCATGAACTCTAAAAATTACTTTAAGGGAAAAATATTTTTTCTGGTTTTTACACCTCACTTCCTCCCTTCAAAGAAAAGAAAAATTTGCTCTCTGGAATATCAGTCCTGGAATAAGAGACACACTGATGAATCTGCAACAACATTAAATATGAATTTCTATCCATGTATGTTCCAGTTTAAACATTTACTCACAGTTGCTTTATCAAGAAAAGGAAAACAGTTCACTTCTAGATTCAGTGAAACAAACTGTATAACCCAAAGTTAATAAAATAAGATCAAATTTTCATTCTAAATTAGTAAAAAATATAGAGATCCCTTTGAAATACAAATACAAACGTAAGACTGGGGCAAAGCAGTTTGCCTTTTCTTTTCCAGATCTCCTGTCTGTGACCTTCCAGCAAACAACAAATAATAAACTGACACAATTTTGCTGCTAGATTTTCTAATGTCTCATACAGGTTAATATAGATTCAACATACCTTCATGTTCTTCCTGTTTAATGACACACAAACAAAGATTCCCCTACTTGTCATTTAAAATGATGGCATCTATTTTGATCTGTTAAAAAAAGGTGATTTGAAACCTTTCTGGGCCACACACCTACCCCTGCCTACAGGGATGGTGTCTGATTTCAGGAGCATTTCATTAATTGGGAACTTGTAATCAATACTGGCCACTAGGTGCTTACAGGTCATGCTTCAAAGAAAATTGCATGGAATATCCGTAAACAAACATTAAGATTTCTTCTTTTAAAGCCATTGCAAATTTCATTTGTTCAAATATTTTTAAAACATGTGAGCAGAAATCCAGCTAGTCAGAAGAAAACTTAACCCCATAAAGTAACATATCTACAAAATATTATTTTTAAGCGCTGGGCTGAGATGTGCTAGATCTGGATTCGTTGCACACATTAATTGTTGGAAGGAAGCCAAAGATGCTAGCATTTTACCCATTTTTAAGTAGATGTTTGTTCTTTTTTAGATTGCTCAAATTAGAGGAAAGGATTTCCAGTAAAGAAAGAGTTGTAAGATTAGTTGCAGCTACATATAAGCTATATTGAAGTGCCTTTTCGTACCTCTCAAGCACACTTTCCTGAGAAGAGGTTCATTACCTTCAACTTTCTGTGGATAGAGCCATATGGTCCCACCATTTTCAGACTGGAAATCCTGGCGGCAATATCTCATTCACTACTCATGTTCAACTGACAGACCCACCTGTGTTTGTCATCAAAATCCCTTTTCTTCCAAGAGACTATGACAGCAGATGAATTGAAGTGACCCCAAGCCAGCTTCTCCAAAACAAAGCATTATTCACTCAAACACAGAGAAAAGGGCTTAAACAAACAAAAGACCCTTACCTCAGCTTTCATCTTTCCATCTGAGCTTTAGTAAATGCAGCTTTATCCTGTTACTTCCATCTCTAAGTTAGATGGAAGTAGGTGAGACAGTTGTTTTGCTTCGGCATGCTTATGTGCCCCTCAGAGTCAGTCATCACCTTCCCCCTGTGCAGCTGCTGACAGCCCACTTAACCTCCCTTTTTCAATTGAATTAACATCTGAAAAGTTTGTGTGTCCTGTTTGGGCCTGGAAAGGGTAAACTTGCTCACCAATTTGGTACCCGGCAGAGGCAATTTCCTATTCAGAGGTTTCCTATTAGTTCCCAAAAGGACCTTGGACATTTTCCTCTGACTGTCATTATTTTCTTTCATGTGGGTTTCTCTTTGCATTCAGACAAGACAACAACAATTGGGGAAAGTGAGGTGCATATGGTATTTGTTAAAAATATGCACAGCTCCCACACCATCCAAAGCAGTAGAAAACAAACTGTAGTGGAGTTGACAGCCTCATTCCCTGTCATTGTTTCAGGGTTTAATTGGTCAAAAGAAAATTTTATTTCTTGTTCTTTAATGTCTTAAAATATATCTATTAGTAAGATGTTTGATATACTGACACTTTTGATTCACCCTACAATATACGTATGCCTTCTGTGAATTCAGTAGTAATAGCTGTAATGAATACATTATAAGTAGGAAACTTTTCCATAAAATTAAGCAGAAAAATGTTTTCGAAACTGAGTGGAGCTGGACTACTGGTACCCTGACTCTTTCTAGGGCAAACACAGGTGGAAGTCATAGAATCACAGAATCATAGAATAGTTAGGGTTGGAAAGGATCTTAAGATCATCTAGTTCCAACGCCCCTGGCATGGGCAGGGACACCTCGCGCTAAACCATATCACCCAAGGCTCTGTCCAGCCTGGCCTTGGACACTGCCAGGGATGGAGCATTCACAACTTCCTTGGGCAACCCATTCCAATGTCTCACCACCCTCACAGTAAAGAAC
>JANEMJ010020559.1:0-16063 GCA_024361745.1 Cacatua alba
AGAAGTTGTGAATGCTCCATCCCTGGCAGTGTTCAAGACCAGGCTGGACAGAGCCTTGGGTGACATGGTTTAGTGTGGGGTGTCCCTGCCCATGGCAGTGGGGTTGGAACTAGATGATCTTAAGGTCCTTTCCAACCCTAACTAGTCTATGATTCTGTGATCTTTTTTTAGTTTAGACCTGAGTTGTAAAGTTTATCTCTACTGTTTATAATTTATACGCAATACCAACTCAAAGAGTAATACTTTGTTTTCTCTGGAATTCAGTTTTATCATTGCAAGCATGAGCAGGGTAGACTATAATTAAAAAAAACCCCAAACCTCCAAAAAGAAAAAACAAGCAAACACCCCCCTCCTCTCAAAAAACCCCCAAGGAAATTATACAGCTAAAGCTACAATACTCATGGCATCCTAAAATGATAAAAGCTCTAGAAAGACCACAAAATCTGTAAGCTCTTCTACCACTGACATGCAGGTGTTTAACCTTCTTTCCCTACTTGTATTCAGCTGCTTCTTTAGAATAATGGTTCTTCAAGGAACGTGATTGTAAATACTCTCTGCACTTCTTGCTGCACACTAAGTAGGATATGGCAATCAATGTGTCTCTCCTCAGTGGGCTGCATTCTGGCCTTTTGACCTCATACAGCTTCCAGGTAGCTCCTCAGTCTACTGGCGTACCTTGTTATTTTGACATGCTCCACACCCACATCTTAGTTTTCCAGGTGCACTTCAGTCCTGACCTGACCTCTAACTGACTTTCAGGTTGTCATTTTCTACCTATTGCTTAACTGCTTTTCCCTTAGTTTTCCATAGAGCTAAGTCCAGGTGCAATTTTGCTCCAGGATCTATTCCCATACATACAGATGTTGCACAAATAGAAGCCTAACCTTATTTAATGTGTGACCTTTAAAGTACCATTTTGCTCTCAGCTGTCAGTCATCCTGAACACAGTTAACTCTCAATGAAACATTTTCCATTCTGAGGAGAAAAATACTGTATTCAAGAACAGAAGTCTGCAACACATGGCAAATTAATTCACAGAATCAGTCTCAGAATGTTTGTTTTTTTGGATTTTTTCCTTTACTATTTTATGTGAATTTATCCAGTGAAGGAAATGAGAAACCTAAACAAGCAAAGACTTTGAAATACAGTGAGGAATAAATTTGTACTCGAAGTTTCCTATGCATATATGTGAAGCATAGAAGTAAAACAGTCCAGCCACAGATTGACTAAGTAGTATATCAGTTCTGAAACAAAAATATAATGGTATGCAAAGCACTTTCAGTCAGTTCACAAAAACAAATCCTGCCAGCCAGCATGGAGACTTTATTTGAGTCAAGCAACATTTAGTCAGTTAATACAGGTAGATTCTAGTTAGAGAAACTGGCATCAGGGAATATAAGTTTAAGGTCTCTGAAGGAAGATACAGTGAGACAGAACAGCAGCAGAGACAAGAACACCTGGTTTGTGGTGGAAAGTGAAGGTATGCCGTTAGGAGTGATACAGACTGGTGTTTGCCCAGGTAGCAACAGCCAAAGCAGCCTGTGGTGGCATCAAAGCTTGACAAAAGATGTCAGAATCCATATAGAGCCTTGGAGACCTTTTAACCCTCTCCCACACACACCAAGAGGTTTGAAGCTTGAAATGCATTAATCTCTGTAATATTAGTACTAGAAGTGAAGGAAAAGGATTCAGAACACTGATCCATTTGCCAGCCATTGATCACTCCTTATTATTTCAATAAAACGAAGCAACATAAAATGAAAACAATCAGAATTGGCATAGAAAAGCATCTCCCCACAAATGTTGTATTTTATGTTTTATTGTTTACAGCAACTACATGCTTAGAGTGTTCTGCTAAGTTCATTCTTTCAAAGGTTCTAGACCAAAATGCAGAAATTATGTTGAACAGAGGCCAGGTAACCGTTACTTGCGTAGAAGGCAGTATAAGCCTTTCATCTTCATTCCTCACAGCTATGCACGTCATTCCTCACACTAATGCAGAAGAAAACTGGCATCAAAACATGACTACTGCCAAAATAAATTGAGAGCAAATAAATACACGCTACTTCAGTTTCAGTAAAAGTTCCTGAAACTATCTGTGTCTAAAGAAAGAAGCTGCCTTTACCCTGAAGGCAAAATAGTTGCTACATTTTCCTCACTGCCTCTTTCTTTCAACTTTATTTGTAAATCCACTTACCTGGAATATGAAAGAAAATGAAAAAAAAAAACCAAACCTTAACCTGGGTTGGGAAAAAAAAAAAGCATGAATCTATAGTAAATAAGCACGAAAAAGAAGATAAAGAAGATGGAGATAAAACAGATGAAAAAGCAATTTTATAATTTAATTTTCAAATAATTAATAAGACTATAGCTTCTACTCCAATAATTAAATTATAGATACAATTATGAATGTACTAAATAAAAAGCATTTTATTACTAAACAGGTCTCTGGATCTGCAAGGAAGGGCAACACACTATAACCTCATGGTGGAAAAAGAAGGTGTCCTGCACAACATTTAAGGTGTTTTAAACTTGGCAGTGTTACAGGCCCTCCACTTGCAACTCGGAAGCATGCCACTCATTTCTAACCTTGTGATCCCTCATCTCCACACCCTCATGCTGCTGTACAGTGTCATCACTCTGGTGTCCCAAGTACCTTTCCCCTCACGGCCTGGCACTGGCAGAGCATGAATCATTACCATGCTGTGTTTGCTACAGAAAACAATTGCCACTGATGTTAAATCACCCTGCTGTTTCCCTGACTCCTCACAGTTTTGCTTGTAGCTTTAGTCTGTAAAGTTGTGCTAAGATCCCTTCAATGTACTCTTTGTAGTTTTAGCCTATTGTATCAGGGGTACATGGCAAGGTTTTGGTAGTAGAGAAACTGCAGGAGTGGTGCACACTGAGTCTGTTTTGGCCATGAAGGTAACTGGTAACAGTCTCCATATCTTGACTCACAAGTTTTTCATGCTGTTTTCTTCCTCTGTCCTGTTGAGGAGAGGGAGTGAGTGAACAACTGGATGGCATCTGACTGCTGCCAAAGTTAACTCACCACACCTATAAAGTCATATTACAAGAAAGCCTAGAGATAACTACAAATTATTAATCTAATATCAGTTATTACCCAGCAATGTAACTACATAGAATTTAATGCGTGTAGTACCCAACCCTAATTAGGTATGCTCCAACCAATGCCAATGAAATCCTAAACTTGTGAACAGAAACTACCAATGGGGAGCTCGAGTGGGTCTCAATGAAAAGTGTAACTGTACTGGTAAGAAAACATCATCACTATGTGCTGTGCCAGACAGGATGCCCAGAGAAAAAGGGGAATTGTATGGAGTGCCCATTGTTCTTCACGGCCGGACAATAGGGAAAATTTTTCCCTTTTCTTTCTCTTATCTTCTCTTTATTTATTATTTTTGCTTGTTTGCTCACTCAGCCTTGGCTGCCTGAAATTGGTGCATGCCGTTAGCTGCAGATGCACAAAGGAATATCTGTGCCTGTATGCTTCTCCCAGCCTGTCCTTCACATCGTTAGTACCTGAGTCTTGTTGGTTGTACAAAGGTGAATAGGGAATGGAGTAAGAAAACTGTGATGTAATGCTTTTCCACAAATTCTTTGCAGTTAAAAGTATGTTAATCCTGAACTGGAGGATGAGTAACAAAATTGGTTTTTATTTGAAGACAATAAGCCTAAGGATTTTGGTTTTTTTTTCCTTACAGTTCTTGTCTGAGTTGAACAAAGACCTTACATTTCAATATTAAAAAAATGAAAGTGGTTCACACTTATATTCAGTTTCAGTGCCTTGAATAGTGTTGACATACTAAAAAGCATAACCAACCAACCAACCAACCAAAAACCAAACCCAAACCCACTCACTCCATGTTTTAATCATTCACAGAACATTTGAGTCACTGCTTTGATCAACAAGTATATTAAAAATATATGCACTCTGTAAGAAGACCTGGGAGAAATAAAACAGCTAAAAGGAGAAAAGCTTTAATAATGGAAATAATTAATCTCTTGAAAATGAACAAGGTAGTATGATGAACAGGTAAAAAATCCACAAGGAATACGATGCAGAAGCAATCAAATACTACAATGTAATAAGGATACTTTCTGATGATCATAAAAATAAGTTTGCAAAATGCAATATAGATATTAATTAATCAAGAATGTGGTCTATAGGCACATTTTTTTACTAATGAAGTAAAAAATTGAGGTGTTTTGAGGTCTGAATCATAAAAGAAATGCTGACTAGGAAATGAAAGGTCTAATCCAGGAACCTGGCAGTATTCATAAATATTAGATTATAAAACACAAAGTTTTCAGCCTTACCTGATAATCAGTCTTGTATCTGGAGTAGAAAACAGTAACTTGTACAATATTCTTTTCATAGTAAGGCAAATTAAGCAGTTTAAAAATCCAAGAAACCTTAACAAAAAATTCTAATTACAAGTTTTCATGTGTTGCAATGATCGCTTTCATATCCCTACATAAGTGTTGCTGGTGAGGGTGGATTTACTGGCACTTAAGGGAAATATAATATGCTTTTCCATTGTTAGAACTAGGCAATGAAGAATGCAAAGACTTTGTCATGTAACTATAGAAATGTTATGCCACTTCAACATATGCACTGCACATCCATATGGATCATGTTTCCCTCCAGTCCCGATTGTTAAAGGTGACCTGATACCGAAAATAAGATTAGTGTTTCATGGCTCCCTGTTAGCTCCTAGCTCCTTTTTAGCTCCAAGCTCCTTTTTTTTTTTTTACATAATTATATCATCCCATAAAAGTAGTTAGCTACTAATAAATTAAACTAATGTTAGTATTATAATTTGGCTGGGTATAATTGTGTGATATAGCCATAATTTTATACGGATAGTAGTTAATAGTAACAAGCAAGTAGTTACTCTGTGGAATGAAATATGTATGACCTTGGCATAATTATACAGTGTAGAGGAAGACCAAGGAGGTGTACTGAATACAGATATAACAAGAAAATGGATGCATGGTATACAGGAGGTCTAAGGCTATAAAAATATCACCAAACACCAATAACTGAAATCGGAAAAAATGCAGAATTGCAATTTGTGTAAATTACTGAATATACGATAAATTCAGATGTGCTATGAACTATGTAAGACAAAAGCAAGGCATAGAATGTATTAGCAAACGTGAAAAATGATCATAAACAGATCCTAGATAAAGGGAAAGAAACCATAAGTATAGATGTCATAATCCCTTCCTGGCAACAAAAGAGAGACCCTATCATCAACATTACACTTTTCCAGCAAAGAACTTGGGATACCAACATCTCACTCTAAATCCCCTCCCCAGTTGAATCTAATGACCTTTGGACATAACCATAGGAAAGCTTAACACCAAAGAGGAAGAGATAATTTGAACAATTGTTACCATCACTGTAACTACCTAATAATGCGTCTTCGATTAGGCTGTTTAAAATCAGTTTAACAGTAAATTCCTGGCTTTTCAAATGGGATGTGGCCCTCATGTCCCACAAGATTTTGAGTATTAAGAGCTGACAGACATGACACAGGATTTATGGGATATCCTCCTTGTTGAGCACTGTTTGCACCACAGATGGAATACGGTTGTGTGTCTTACATGCTACTAAAAATCTATGCTTAAGTAATTGAACACTTTCTTGTCAATAAATTCTTACTTACTCTCCAGACTTAAAATTACCAGGAGCTGTTGATTTCATTAGAGTTTTAAATTCTCTCAGCGCTAAATTAATTTAAAACTGTCATTTGCCACTTTTTACACTACTCTCATTCTTATTGTTATCTTCACAGCTGACTCTATGTAACAGAAGTACTCCTGTCAGCAAACTTTTGATTGCCATCTCTGACTTTGAAGATATTGTGTTTCCTTGAAGGTTTTTTTTTGTTTTTAAACGGCTTTTTTGCACACGGTTTAGCATGTGGTTTTTGTTACCTAACTTTAGACATCTAAAATATGATTAGCTTAGATATAGACATGAATGCTAAACTCCCAGGAAAGTGAAATTAGGATGTAGTTGATTCACTTGCCTGTGTTAAATATCTACATTGGGATGTGATGAAGTACTGTAGAAGCCCCAGTTTCCGCCTATAAAGGCAGCATACGTGACTAGTTGATGTCTACTTTGAATCAAACAAATCCCACGCTTACCATTTATCCTTTAGGTTTGACCGTAATCTTAATACATTTTAACTCATTTTGTGCGAGAAACACCAAAATTTTAACAATTTCAACTCCCTTCCCCCAAATTTGGAAATGTTCACATTCATATTTGAACACACATATATATGCTATTTTTATTACATATTGTTGCATACTGCTATTAATGTTTGCAGATCACTGCCTGTGTTGAGTCCTGGCACGCCAGATAAGACAAACTATGCATTAATAGACTAAAATAATGTCTTTCACTCTGAGTAAGACAGATATACAATGCCTTAATTTTTGCATCGTATTGTTTGCAACTAGGCTGCAATCATTTTGGGAATCCAAGATCCCCATTTCTTTCAGATGGCCTCTGTTCTAAATCATTCAGTCTGACAATCTGTTTTACTTTCTTTTCTCTAAGCTTCCTCCTTGTGCATTAAGAAAGACATCCCTGGGACAGAAATATTTATGTTTTTTCTTTATATTTAATCTCTCTCTTCTTTTGGCTCTTGACATGCTCATTCAACACCTACTTTCTTTGTTCTGAGAAACTTGCATTTTTCTAGGGCACAAGATCAGGCAGCAAAGTTGGAGAAAACATTTTTTTTTCACATAGTGTTTAGTCATACCAATGTAGTATCTACCACTTGAGGTGCCCCAGGGTATTTCTCCAGCTATTGTTCCAGGAAGGTATGGATCTCCTGTAAGTCCTAAATCATAACTCTGAGCACCACATGGGTGTCTTGAGTAACTTTGGGTGTCTTAACAAAAGATTAATACGTAGGCAACTTAATTTAGAGATTCAAACTAGACTCAAGTCTCATCCTCAGTGTCCAGAACACCAGCATCAATAAAAGTACAACACATTTACACATTTTCAGTTCAGGCATTATAATAACTTGTGGAAAGTGCAGTTCACTAGCAAATGACAGATTGACAACAAGGGTTTGAAACTTTTTCTACTTTTTTAATATCTCCTATGAAAATATCATCAAATCCCTTCACGTTACAATTCTTTTAAGTGGGAAGTTAAACTAAGTAAGTCTTTCATCCAAATCTAATACCAATTCTGAACCCTGAAATCAGTAAAATCCTTGCTGTGCTGCACATGTATTCATATAGAAGTTCCCACATTAAAATGCTCCATTATTTTTATTTTTGATTTCTGTTGTACAGTAAGAAGGACATTTTTCAAAGGAAGCCATTTAAATTAAATATTCATTTATGAAACAAGAAGCTAAAGACCTGTCAAGATCTCCTTCTTTAGGAAAACATTACTATCAAAAGTGGCCAGTACTTTCAAGTGGCCAGTATAAGAGCAAAATAAAGAGCAATTAAAAATAAGGCTGGGATTAGAAGAATTTAATTAGAATTTTCTGAAATGGCAACAAAGTGATTAAAAGTAGAAGGATTGCCTAAGTCTAACTGACTAATATTCTAAACATGCTCTTTAAAAACAAAGAAAAATACATCTCAGTTCAAGGAAACTGAAAAAATATCTGAAGTGCTTCTGTCTTTCGTTGTTTTTTCGGTTTTGGTTTTGTTTTTTTTTTTTGATAATGGATTTTTTGGGGTTTTTTTTTTTAGCAATGATGATACAGAATAAATCAATAGTGTTACCAGGACAGTAGCTGAAGGACATGAAAAGCTGATATTTAAAGAAGATAGTGGGAGTTAACTTCCAGGTATTATTTCTGTTTCTAGGATGGATTTGCTATAATGTAAAGTAAATACATTAGTATCAGACTGCAGCCTTATTGACAAAGCTGCTGTACAGCTTTGAATAAGCATCTAAATTAACACAGATATATGTGAAAAGGAATGGCCAATAAAATGTCTGAGGCGCTTTGGAGGAGCAATCATCAGTAGAATATGTGGTTTTGCTGTAATAGGAAAGCTAAAGGGTGTTTACTTCCTCTTGCATTTTTTCTTTTAAATACATGCTCATAACCAATACAATCATACTAAACCCTCATTGCTTATTTGTCTTCAGGTTTAAAAAGATCTCTAAGTGCCTGAAGTACATTTTAGACAAGCCCAAATTAAGAACTGGGATGATGCAAGGTCATTATTGTTGGGACAAACTACGTGAGGAGTCAGATCTCAACTTTTTAGATCAGAATATATATGCAATTCTGTCCCACAACATAATGTGAGCAGAAGAGGATTTTTCTTGCTCAGACCTTCCGCTATCTCTCTTGAAACAGGATATGCAGAGAATCATTGTTTTTGTTTCTACCAGTCATTTTTTCTGCTTTCAAGTATTTCATTTATTTTCCCAACTAACTGTTTTTTCTGTCACCAAGAGATACTCTTTCATTCACAACTGGTCTCATGAAGATTGTTTTCGGCTGAATCTTTGCTTGGAACTTAACTGAGGGCCAAACACTTTGGAAGAACATTTCCATATTTTGCATTTTGCAATTCATGAAAACACTCCTTCCATTCATCCTCAAAACTACCGTTAACTGATCCATTACCTTGATCCACTTGTGGGACGTATGGTAGCCATTAACACTTTTCATTAGGCATTGCACTGCAGCTGATCATAATGAAAAAGAGAATATTCAGGCAAAATATTTAGACAAAATATCTGGAAAAAATGTGTGATACATCAGTGATTAGATGTGTAATTTTTTAATTTGTAAAAACTGATTTAATTTTCTACCTCACCTGAGCTCTGTTTTCTAAGTAGTTAACTAGAAGCACCAAACTGAATTACTCTGTGGATTTCTTAAAAATATCTTTTCTTCATCGAAAATCAAAGCACTTCTGCTGCCCATCCTGTCACTGCTCAATGCATATAAAGCAGCAACTGCTTTGTTAGCTAATCTTACATAGCTCTCTAGGCAAAATGATGCCTGAATTTGCGGTCGTATGGTTATTCTCTGGAGCACAATCTAAATGATTTTACTATTTCACTCTGTACGTGTAGCACCTGTAACAATGATCTCTTCAGAACTATCAGCCTTTGTAATGCCTCTATGTTTCAGCATCTGTGTAACACAATCCTTCCAAGTGCTCCAGGAAGTAGTTCTGCTAACCCAGCATTTGGCAATTTGTTTTGAGTCAATACTCAAGGATTTCTTAGTGTGATATTCCGTCTTTTTAGCATTGTGATCATTTTAAGTGACATGTAAAAACAAGCTGCAAGTTTTATGAAAAACATGTATAGTGGCAATCTTTCCATGATTCAAACAGGCAACTAAAGGCTCAGGTCTCTAACATCATAACCTGAGCATCTGTGCTCATGCCCCAGAAAAATCTGAGACTAGATGCCAGAAGAACTTGGCGCCGGTGAGACTCTGAATCATCACAGCTACCTTCTTTATGGATCTGAAATTCATGTGTCTAGACTGAGAACTAAACTGAACCTAGAGCAAATAGGAAGAACTGGTTTACTTACAATATGATTCACAACATCCAGTAGTTGTTGTGAGGAAACATCTGGAACCTCAGTAATATTTTCCTTAATCCCTGATTATTTGGAATAATCCATGAGGTGAAAAGACAGGAAAAAAAAAGACAGAAAGGGGTTTTAAAAAAGATATTAACAGGTATAGGTCCTTGATTGTTAAAATGTTTATCCTTTGACATTTCTGTAATTGTAATAGAACTGCATATTTGCATGGATATTGAATGAAGCTTCAGATAGCAATAAATAATGTTTTGGGGAGCTATATAAGATTCTTTAGAAATGAAAAGCCAAATTTAGCTTGCTATTCAGTAGATAACCATCAGATACCTTAACAAGGAGAAGATATCTCATAGGGTTAACAGTCTCATTTTAAGACTCGCTAAAGGTACAACTATATCCATCTAAAAAATTAAAAGGTAAAAGAGACCAGAAAATCTTTTAACAATGAGGTTTATTGTCCATGACTGGAATTACCTATCCTGGAATTGTGTTCCCACTATTACATTACCCTCCAATCTCCCAGATAGTCACTCAGAATGTGCTTTCCATAGATGACGAACATGCATCTAAAGTTTACTATTTTCAAGGATGTTAATAAACATATCACCCACCAAAGCACTTGTTGAACACAGGTGAAGAAATGGTAAAAAAAGTCTGAGATACTTACTTGCAACTGACAACAACTTTTTCCCATTCTTCCATTTACTTCCTAGCTAACGTATCAGCTCTTGGTATATTCTTTCTGCAGCTGCTCTTTCAGAGATTTTCATTTATTTAGTCAAACATTAGTTTTTAGGCTGTGATTCTGGCAATGTCCATATCTTTTTCTCCATAGAGTTTCAAAACAAACTGATTTTGAATATTAAGGTATTAAAAAAAAATAAAGGCCCTGCTTTTGAATGACTTCACTCCATTGCTCATTGGCTTTCCATTTCTGTATCACATTGTTTATTTCTTGATGGCAGTTCTCTCCATTTTTCCTGTGTAGTTTAGAAAATACTGAAAACCTCAAATCATATTGCAGTACTGTTATTTACATTTGGCATAGAGTAATTTGAAAGACTCCTCAGTTTTTTAAATGTCACACAGCAACAGAAAAGACCAGCACAACACTGATAGCCTTAGGAACTAGTTTCAAAAGTAAATCAATCTTTTCTGCATCCTTCCCTTTGTTTGTCTAAGTGTTGGCAGCACAGTTGCATTCTTGGCAAATTCACATATCTCTAATTGTCCTCTATTTCCAAGAATGAGAAAACTCTAAAACTAGTTATAGATTTTCTTTTTCCCCCTTTCAGCATGAGCAATAAATCTTAAAGATCTGTGAGATTTGGCTGCTTTCACTCCTCATTTCTCACATTTTATAAATGGTAAATTAAAGAATAAGAAGAAAAAGAAAAGGAAATGTTTTCACTTAAAAAAGAACAGAAAAAAGTACATCTAGCTGGTATAAGCTGTGGTTCTACATGGCTGAGCTAAGGAAATGTGAGAAAATGAGAACAATTCAGCCAAAAGTTTTATCCACTATCAACTAGAGTACATCTGCTGAAACAAACTGAACAATAATATCAATGTAGGTGAAAAGCAAAAACAAACTATAACTAGTAATTGTTTCCAGAATAAATTCTAGACTGGAATAGATTAAAAGAAGAATCTGAAACAGAAAACAACGTTTCAAATAGCCATATACTGTAATTCTGGATTTTATACTCTGGGTGCTCATTTAACATTTAATAGCACATCAGCATTCCTACATGCTGTGCAGCCCAATTTTACATTTGTCAAGTCCCTGCGTGTATTCATGAACTACTTGAGATTAGTGAGCTGATGTATGAAAATGCAAATTTTGGAACCAGTATATTCTGGAGGGCAGAAAGATCCTTGACAATGCATGTTTTAGAACTGAGTTCAGTGTTACAAGATCAAGACCTCTTATCACCATTCAGGTGAAAGATAAATATGCTTATACAAAAATTGTGTAAAGGGCCAGATCCAATTCTGTTTGAAGTGAAGATCTGAAAGTCTAAATGGAACCGGGGCTTTAGGGGCAGATTGAAAGCATCCTTCCAGCACCTCTCAGGACACAATTATTATATTGAATAATTTTTTTAGGAAACCAATAGAAAGCAGCAGTTTACAGTCATATGCATTTTTATGCACTGTAAGCTGGCTGCTCATGCCTGCTAATTTTCTTTTTTCATCATTATAAGTAAAATAAAAACACACTGAACCTTCCACCAAACTCCCCACGTATCTCCTGCAAAGACTGAGGGACATACTCCATGGTGTTCAGTTTATGACTCAAGATGTTCTAAGCTATCTGTGAGGAGCAGCAAGCATCTGCTGCTCCACGAGGGCAAGAGACCTGGGAGCTGAGTGTGGTGTGGGGTTGACAGGGCAGCAACTCATGAATAGCTATAAAGTATCAGTACCATGGCAGGAATGGTAATAGCGACTGGGGTCAGCTGAATGCCCAGTGATCACTGGGTAAATCATAGAACGGTTAGAGCTGGAAAGGACCTTAAGATCACCTAGTTCCAACCCCCCTGCCATGGGCAGGGACACCCTCAATCAGACCAGGTTGCTCAAGGCCCCATCCAACCTGGCCTTGAACACTTCCAGGAATGGAGGATTCATAACTTCCTTGAAGCCAAGGTGGGAACTCAAGTCATAGTGGCAAGGCAGAGGTCAGCCAAGAAGTAAGGTCCGGCAGAGCACACCTCTGATGTAGCTCAGGCAAGGATTGAGGGACTGAGCCTAAAAGCAACATATAGGTTGTTGCACTATGAGTATAGAATTTTGGCAGCAAATAAACCCCCTCGCTTTCCAGCCAGTCCTCAAAGGTCAGAGAGGCTGGGGGCAGCTGGGCTTAACTTTTGATTATAACCAATTCAACACTTTAAGTCTGGTTGTGTTCGATAGAAATTTCAGGATTATGAATTCACCAATAGTGCAGGTTTTTAAAGAAACAGTGATGCAGATTTGTAATTGCTGCTGATAAATCCATGAACTGCATTAGTGTTAAACTTCGAAGGCTAGCCAACAATTAATTGAACTCATACAGAAAAATAAAATAAACCAATTGGTAATTCATTAAAGTTAGTTTCACCCAGGGATCATGCAATGTAGTTAGAGGCACAAATCTTACCAAAGAGCCACCCCTGCTTTCAGGAGGAGAGAGAAGCAAGCCCATCAACTTGTCCGCAACCTGGGGTTGTATTCTCATCCTCTTACCATGCAGGAATTAAAATGCCCAATTTATACCTTTAGAGAAGTGGAGGTAAAACCATAGTCAAATTACTGACTGCTGTCACAGGCGGTGTGGGAGTAGCTGCTTTCTCACTGTGGCATAGTTTGATGCGCAAATGAGAGCCCTGACTAGGCGCCAGCCACGCACTGCATCTGTGGGACTCAAGGGCAGAACAGAACCATGACACATTAGCATCACTCCCTTTTCCACCCCCATGACAAAAACCATCTGGCCTTCCATCACTCGTATCATGGTCTTGCAACTCATTACTCTCTTCACCACATCTCTTCAAGCCTCATTCCCACTTAAGTCAATAGGCAGAAGTTGCACAGATACGGGCACAGGGGAGGTATCTGACTGCTGTCCTGTGGTATGTTACTTTCTACTTCTCACCACTCTTTCTGGAAAATTATCTGTATTTATAGAGGTCTGACACAAGGTGACACAGATGCACCAAATCACAGCTGGTTTTCAGAAAAAGCAGCACAACCTTGGGGAAGTGGTGGCAAAAAGTTATGGAAAATGATAGTTATAGCCTGCTCAGGTCAGCTAGAGCTTCTTGGTACACTCTGGACTCTGCCATGTAACTTTTTCATTATGCAAAAACCAGACAGCTATGTATTTTTCCTCAATGTTACTTCTAGTAAATCCTTAGACAAACAAGAGAAAATCACTGAAGTTTCAGTTAATTTAGAAAATTTTATACTCAAGGAACTAATTTCAATTTGATTCTAGGATTTCTTGCACACCTAGTTTCACTACTGTTGCCATTATTTTGGTAGCACAGAATTTCAGCACAAATATAGCTCTCCAGGAAGAGAATTTTCTTTGTATCTTTCACCTGATTCTTAGGTTGCCTCATTACTCCTATCTTCACCTGTATGTGGGACGTCTGCATGATTACCCACGTCCAGAGATACATTCTCTGCTCGTCTTGAGTCTCTCATTCAGTGCACAACCAACATACAATGTTCTCATCTAGAACACTTAACTCCTAGGGTACTGAGGTAATCTCTCTTCGGTCTTTAGAAGAAGTCTTGTGGAGAAATGCTATTTAGTTTTAGCATTTCCTGAGAGAATTATGTGCAAGTCTTGTCTAAAACCAGAATTCCACTATTTTAACCACAAGCCACTTTAGTGTTCCAGAAGCCACCAGAAGCCATTTTAGTTTTCTAAAGTACTGCCAATGCAATAATTTGCTTAGTCTCAGTGATCAAAAGTATGCTTCATACACAGCAAACAAGGAGAAGCTTGTATTTTAATGTGACTAATCAATCTGTATAAACACAAAACATCAAACAATAAACTATGTAAGTTGACTGCATAATGTTAAGTAACAGATGTAAAGACTGGTTATGTTTCCATATGTGTAACTTGTGTTTGAAAAAAACAAACTGTTGATTTGTGAAGACTTCCACTGCAATTATATTAAGCTGCACTCTGCATGTATCTAAAAAGAAAGAATAGACAATGAAAGTCATAATCTGTGCAGAGTATCCAGAGATCAAAGAGGACAGTAAGACTCATTTCCCTGAAGAAATCAAGCCAAACTGGCACCAGTAGTAAAGCTGCTTGCTGTGTTACACAGCCCTAGAGAGTTACATAATTTTACTACATAACTGCTAGCAATAATTCACTGAAGAATATTTCCAATAAAGACATTTATATGGTCTGTCCCTCAGCTTCTCAAAGTCCCTGACCTACAAGCCTTGAACTGAAAATAACAAGAGTTATAACCCTGCTCTAGAATTTTATCTGATAGGAAGCATAAGATTCAAAACACTGTAGGATATATACACCATTAATTTTAGAAGGACAAGAGTTAATTTAAATGGAACCTTTACGTTCATCTCAAGGTATATAACTTTATTTCTGAAAGACCAGATGAAAATACCTAGAGAAAATAAATTCTTATATATAAGTAAGCCCAGATCTAGTAAAACATTTGAAGCCATGGTACATTTATTTAACTGATGAAAACAGACTGTGAAGAATGCTGGCTGCCACTGCCTTCAGTGTTGAGCTTCAGTGAAAGTTATAGGTCCATATTTATCAACCAGTTCCTGGGTATTCCATTTCTAAAAAGACTGCAGTTGCTACGAAGAGATGCAACAAATGCATATATATATGCTTAACTGTCTTCCCCACACCCACACTCCCCCAACTCATCTTTTTTATTTAACAATGACTTAAATGTTTTGGAGACAATACAGGTGATTTATCAGCATTCTCTCTCAAAAGTTCTGTTAAATGTCCATTTACAGTACTGTGTGATCCGATCAAAGACTTTTTCAAGCACTGATCTTTCTGAAGGGTTTACATATAGACAAATATTTTCCTCCCCTCTATAACAGTCACAGTCTTCTAACAGCGTCACACTCAGACAGACACTGCATACTGCATGCAAAGGCGGGGGGGAGGAGAGAGAATGAAAAAAATGTTCTGTTTAAAGAACAGTCTTACAAATAAGTGAATGTGACTGAATAAATGAAGTCTGGGTGATTCAAATGACTACTGACCATGGGTATTTAACATATTTTCAGTGTGCGAATAACACCGAATTAATGAACCGTACATTAAAAGAAGCTGTCTGTGTTGGTATATGTAACAATATTAAGTATAATTAGAAAATTTATCCCACGTCTGCAATTAGCAAAAGAAATTTGGGGAAGAAGAAGATGGTATTTGGAAATTTAAAAGTCAAATATGGGAGATACAGCTGGTAGGCTTTAATGAAGGAATGACAAAAAGTTCTTCATTCCAATCTACAGCTGTTGAAATTTAGAAGATTTGTTATGCTGAGGGGTTTAATCTGTTGAAGCTTATATCTCACCAAATTTTACTTTGAGATTCAGATGTGAACTGAAACCGCAAAACTAATTCAAGACCACTGAACTTGAATGATTTTTTGCACTGAAAAAAACAGGTTAAACTGTTTAAAACATAGAAGTCATAAAGCACTGAGTTGTTCAATAGTTTTGTGAAAGTAGATGAGACCGACCTTATTGTGTTGGATCTTAATGTACCTCTAATACAAGAAGACATTGACACACGTAAATGCAAGTTCAGCAGAGGGCTGCTGAGATGTTTGAAGCTATAGCAGTGTGTTAAGAAAGCCCAAGGGACCAGGACTTACTTAGACTGGTGTCCTGGGTTCAGCAGTAGCAGTCATTTTTTCTCCTTCTCAGTAGCTGGTGCAGTGCTGTGGTTTTGACTTT
>JANEMJ010020562.1:0-11749 GCA_024361745.1 Cacatua alba
GAAGTCCGCTGACACCGTTCAGTGTAGTGATAATGCCCGCCCTGCGTCCGGCAGCGCCGCGGCGCCACCGGGCGGCCGCCTCGGCGCAGCTTGCGCCTCTGTGTTTCCCGCGTGAGGGAGGTGTTCGGCTGCCCCACAGGGAGTCGGGGGCATCCGGCAGGGCCCGGCATGTGCCCCGCATGCCGCTTCTCCGAGGTTCTCCTGTGCCTTCCCAGAGGGCTCCGTACTGGAAGGCAATAAGGGGTCGGACTGCGCGGTTGTCACTATTTTGGGTACTTGCTCGCGGCATGGAGCGCTCCAGGCGCAAGGCTTCGAGGCCCGTCAGCAGTGCGGAGCTGCTGGAGGAGACACTCTGGCCCCGCAGCTCTGTGGGAAATCATCCAGGTGAATAAATCCGGATCCAGGGCTGTGTTTGCAGCAGGTGGGCCAGAAAACAGACTCACACACCTCCCGCGCTTTGCTGACAGCACTCTGCCGGGCATAGGGAAAGTGAGTCGATGCATGTGAGAATATGTGGCCAGGAATGAAGTTACACCAGTTTCACTTCATAATCGTACTTGTGACTCTTCCCATGCAACCTACTGGCTGTTGAATAAAATGTAAGCGTTTTGATGTGTGATGTTGTAGGTGATCTTGAACTTACTGACCCTCCAGACTGTTTCTGCACATGTAAACACCTCTCCAGCTGCGGCCAGTAGAGCTGCACCATCCTGCCATGCTTCCACGTATGCTGCAAAGCAAATTTATTTTTCCTAGCTAAGAGGGATCCAGAGGACACTTGGATAGCATAAAGGTACAGCAGAGCTACATGCTGAGATTTAATTTAAGCTTTCAGCACAGAAATGAAGTGAGGGCACAGGTTCATGAAAGGGGAACCACCAGGCTAGGAGAAGGTCATTAATGAAGTTATAGAATCATCAGAGAATCCTGGAATGGCTTGGGTTGGGTGGGACCTTAAAGCTCATCCAGTTCCAACCCTCCTGCCATGGGCAGGGACACCGTCCACTAGACCAGGTTGCTCAAAGCCCTATCCAACCTGGCCTTGAACACTGTCAGGGATGGGGCAGCCACAGCTTCTCTAGGCACCCTGTGCCAGTGCCTCACCACCCTCGTAGTCAAGAATTTCTTCCTAATAGCTAATGTAAATTTACCTTCTTTCAGTTCTCCAAGAACAGTTTCTGAGACAAAAACATGATAACAAGAAACTAGTTAGAGGTCACTGACAGCACTTTGTTATGTCCTTAATCTGCATCAGTCTGGTTTCTGCCATGAAGTTCAGCCACCTACATAAACCACTGCTAGTATTGCTACTGTCAAAAGTTTCATCAGGCAGAGGCTCTTCTGAATACCAGAGCAAAAAAATGTGGTGTCATAGACCCTCATGGGGCCAAGGACAGTAGCACCTGTTTTTGTAGTCCTTTATGGCTGCATCAAAAGGTTTTCTTCTAAGTATTTCTTACAACTCGCTGCAGTGACTTTTCTGAGTAACAAACATTATCCTTATGTTCTTACTTTTCCCTCTATAAAGTAACAATGCTTGACCATTCCCTGAAGTTTGTCCCAGAATATTTACGTAGTTGTGGTGTAAGAGGGCTGCACCTTGTTGTACTTCTCTAGGAAGCATCCAAGAGTGCATGGCTCTCTGGCACAGTGCTCCCAATCCACTGAGCCCTACTCCTATTTACCTTTTAAGTGTTACAGCGTTTTTCCTTCCTTAATGGGCCATGGGACAGGCTGGAAATTCACTAGGGGCTATCTTCAGAGTCTCAGAGCCCACCACACAGTGCTGTATTCCATCTCCTTATCGTGTGTTGTCAGCATGAGGAAGAACTTCTTTACACTGAGGGTGGCAGAGCCCTGAAACAGGCTGCCCAGGGAGGTTGTGGAGTCTCCCTCCCTGGAGACATTCAAAATCCACTGGACACATTCCTGTGTAAGCTGCTTTAGGTGGGCCTCTCTTGGCAGGGAATTTGGACTGGATGATATCCAGAGGTCCCTTCCAACCCTAATGATTCTGTGATTCAGTGATTATACTTATTTGGCCCTTCATGATAACCCAGCCCTCGAGTCTCCATACGTAGAAGCCCCTAGCTGAGCTTGTATCACATGTTGTACACAATCGTCACTTTCCCCTGACATAACGCAGTCTTCTTCCTTCACGTGTTCTCACCAATTTGCCAAAGTACTACCCTGGAGGAATATAATCTTCAGGTGTTTGCTGGTACTTCCCTCACCTGCACCTCCTGTTCAAGCACTGTCCTATTAACATTGGGCTATTATTACTGAATAGCAGCATCTTTTTACCACTGCCTACAGCGCTGTGCCTGCAATACTAGTGACCGCCTGGTATTCTGAGACAGCAGACTGAGGTTTTCATTGAGAACTGAGGTATGCATGTATGCAGGTTATGGAAACCAAGCTGTTATTTCTGTATATATGCTGTTTATGCTATAATATGTATATTTCTGCATATATGCTGTATTTCAAAAATACAGCATACATGCAGAAATGGACTAAAATGTGCTAAGATATGAAACAGAAAAAAATCAGTCAGGGGAAATTGAATGACTTCAAGGCCTGGATTAATAATTAGTGCAGAGTGGGGTGATACATTTATACAGACTAATAAATAATATAATGCCAATGTGATAAAGCCATTAAAATTCACATAATCTTTATATGATTCCATAAGGTATCAGCCAAAGTATGTATACACATGTAAAAAGCTACTGTAAAAATCACGACGGGACTGTATTTGTTCTTTCTTGTAGAATACTCATGTTCAATGAATACATATTTAAAGTGAAACAGATGCACCAAAAAGACAACCAGATCCTGTCTTCTGAGAAGTCACTGGAAGATTTTGGTTTCTTCACATCACAGGAGTGAAGATCTGAAGTTTATTTAAGCTAAAACAAAACAAAAAGGACAGAAAAACAGGTTCTGGAATATATTTGAAATAGGAATAGTAGGAATATCTATCAAGCCTTGAGAAACAAGTTCTCCTGTCTTCTGTCACAAGCTTAGCCAGCTTGTGGCAGGAGGCAGGACTCTATACTCCAGATGTTCCCCTATATTCCCATTTTGCCCTGGGTTTATACACTATTGCCATCTTCAGTCCATCAAAGGCTTAATTAATCCATCCAACACAGAAAGGCATGACAGAAAATGAATGAAAATATGGCCAATTAATCACAAGCTATTAAGGTATGCATAGTAGATGCAGGTTCAAATCCCTTTTGAGACAATCTGAATCCAAGTTGTGTGGATCATTCTACATCTGTCACTAGAAATTATTTCTAAGCTCAAAACTAGAAACCAGATCACGGACCCTGCATCATTTGCAGCCAGCTTTGTAAGCATGTGTCTGAAATGAGCAGGGCTCAGGCCAAATTCTTCATTTTTACATTTTATCTAATGCATTTCTTAGGCAGCTGTCCAGGTGAATATTCTGCTATTGTATCCAGGAACAGGATACTTAACTTTCCTTTTATTCCCCAATCACTGTACAGGCAGATGAACCCACATATTCTGCTTGGAGCAATACCTTCCACTAGGTGTCAGGATATCTAAAAGTTAGACACTGCTATCATAATCCAACTATACTTAAGGGCCTTGCCAAATCACCGTCCATGTAAACTATTGGGATCTTGGAATAATCTACTTAACTGTACTTGTATTTGTATTAGCTTGAAGAAGCACGTAGCAGCACTTAAAGCAAAGGCATGTGTTCTGTGGAATATGAAGTAATCTAAACAAGCAGTCAAATAATTATAAACACACTTTATCGTGATCCTAAGTTTCCTTCTTCAGCATTTTCTACCTCTTAGAGCTCAGAAGATTCTCTGAAATTGAGGTGTTTTTCTTGCTACAGTTAGGCCTTCTTTCTAAGAGGAGGTAGAAGCTACTTTGAAAAGGAAAGCAATAACTATTTCTTTTAAATGGGACTGGAGATCCTGTAATGTTCAAAGGCTTGAGAAAAGCAGGAGTTGCTGCTGCTCTTCTTCATGTCTACCCTGGGAAAACAGCAATCACTCACACTGTTCCCTCCTTAGAAAAGCTGAAGTATCATGGAATAATCTTTCGCAATCTTTTGCATTCTAATTTACTGGGAAGGGAGAAGAGTAAGAGCTAAATATCCAGGGCAATAATGTAATTATCTTTTTGTTGAGGCAGAAGACCAGAAAACGATCAACCTCACATCTCAAGCTTTTCTGTTAGCCAAGAGTAATATTCACTGCACACTCCATGGACCTTGCTCTAATGCAAAGAAAATTAACATCCTCATAGACTTCCAGTGTTCATCACTGTACGGTCTGTTTCACAAACATGAATTACTCTTGTAGCACCCCTGTGAAGCAAATATTACCGAGCACAAAGACAAAGATGAAATTCTGTATGTTTGCTGCCAGCTCCCACTTCAGGACTGAATTTCCAAAGCACAGGAACTAACTTCTAGTAGTCTGAAGGCTCAGCAGTTCATTCTTAGGGACTCTGGTTGCACCGTAAATGCTTAGGACTTATGAGCATTCAGAGGTGTCTCAAGTCAGGCAAGCAATAGTAAAGAACATAGATGTAATGACTTACCTGTGGGAAGTTTGTTTGAAACAACTTGGCTATCATCATAGAAGAGTCTTGCAGCAGAGGTATTGGCCAATTTATATTGGCTTATTGTAATTATGCAGCCATAATTTCTATTCCTGCCCTATTCACAAGAGATCTTCTAAGATCTTTTCTAAAAAAACTAGAAGTTCTTCTACACAGCTGTGAACAGGTTCGCCCCATGCTCTGAAGGATGGAGAGAAGAAAAAAGCAGCCAATTATTGCACCGCTCACTCTTGTAATGCAAATGCTCAGATGGATTAAGGTCCTCAAAGGTCCTATTAAAGTGTCTAAATTCCTATCAATTTCTGTGGCAATCTAGACACTTGCCTGAATGCCTGTTCCATAATTACTTTTGTGCACCTGGTCTAAACAGTCTCTGTTCAGTAACAGTTAAGAAAAAAAAAGTAATAAAAGCAGTTTTATTAGCATGAACATACTCACAGAATCAAAGAATCATTGAATCATAGAATGGTTTAGATTGGAAGGAACCTTAAAGATAAATTTTTCCTAGGTTGTCAATGCCTAGTATTAAAATCACATCTCTGTATCATGCAGAATTGGTAGTTTTGTCCTGTTCAGCAAAAGATGAATAGTAGTAAAGCTTTGCCAGTGTGGACTTCAGGGCAGGTTATGTGAGCTCCTGGTAAGAAGCATGTGAGTTGACAGTCCACAGTGAAAGCCGTGTTGCCAGATCTTCACAACTAACATGATCTATAGCAGCTGTATTAAAACTAGCTGAGTTGCAACGTGATGTTTTGGCAGCTGAGCACACTTGCTGACCGAACAACAGGGACATACAGCCCCTCTCTACAGCTTTGGCCCATTTCTTCCCTGCAAAAGCTCTTCGGAGGCTTCTCTGCTACACCTGCATGCTTATGAACTATATTAACATACTCTTAAGGAACAGCTCCTCCTCCAAGAATTTATGCAACTTTTGTGCACCTAGGAGCCAAAGAGGACTTTGTAGAGGGCTAGGTCCTAAACAGCACTCAAACTGGGCTGGTATGCTTGTCAGTATTTTGAAGAGCTGCATTAGCATTTTTTATGGAAAGAAAATGGAAAAAATAGGGCCTTTTAGGACTTCTCTCCCCACCCCTCCACCCCCCAAAAAGCTATATATGAATGTTAATATCAATATCAAAGCTTCTGAAATTTAAGGAAGCAGCCTTGGGCATATTGGAATGAGTAGCTCACTACAGCCCAGTGAATTTGGTAGTACCACTATCTATCAAATACAATAATTAAATCACATTAGCCATTCAGAACATAAAAGAGTAAAAGATAGTGAATGAGCAGTATTTTATCCTTCAAAAAAATCATCTCATTTTGACTTACCATTTATAGAGATCTTAGCCTTTGATAAGACTCAGTCCCACTGACATTACTTCTAAAATAGAGATTAAATGTAACTCATCAGTTTCCTAGATATTATGTTAGACCCTGATGCTATGTCTTGCAATGGATTATCTCTAAATCAGTCTGCAGTAATTTTAGCCTCGTGAGCATCAACCACCTCTCTAGAAAACCTGTTCCAGGGTTTGACCATCCTCTTGGTAAAGAAACTCTTCCTAATGTCCAGGGTGAACCCCCCCGATGTAGCTTTGAACCATTCCCATGTGTCCTGTAACTGGATACTAGGGAGAAGAGCTCAGCAGCTCCCTCTCTGCTTCCCCTCCACAGGAAGTTGTAGAGAGAGCACCTTAGTTACCCCTTAGTCTCCTTTTCTCCAAACTAGACAAGCCCAAAGTCCTCAGCCATTCCTCATAGGACATGCCCTCCAGCCCTTTCACCAGTTTTGTTGCCCTCCTCTGAAAGCATTCAGGGACCTTAATATCCTTCTTTAATTATGGAGCCCAGAACTGCACACAGTACTCATGGTGAGGCCACACCAATGGCAAACACAGCAGAGTAATCACCTCTGTTGTCCAACTGGTTATGCTGTGTTTGATGCACTCCAGGGTGCAGTTTGCGGTTTGCCCTCTGGGCTGCCAAGGCACGCTTGACTTCTACCGAGTCTGCTGTCAACCAGCACCCCTAGATCCCTTCCTGCAGGGCTACTCTCCAGCCACTCCTCTCCAAATTTATAGTTGTGCCAGGTATTGCTCTGTCCCAGGTGCAGAGTCTGGAATTTTTCTTGTTTTGTTTTGGTTTCTTCGTTTGCCTGGGGCTTTTTTTATAGCACGTCCTTGCTTTTTAAAGGGATACGCTCATAGCAACAGGCAACAGCAATTTAAATAACTGTGGCCTTCAGACCAAATCTTATCTGAATGTATGTTTCCAAAGTTCCTAATGGGGTGGATGAAAGAGCCCGGAAAGTCTCCCAGAGCCATGATTTAATATATATAAAAATGTATATTAAAATAGATATTATATACACTCTTATTTTTAAAATTCATCATTATTTTGGAAAATATACTGTTAGAATTCATGAACCTTGGTATTCAACTGTCAGAGCAGAACAGAATAGAACAGAAAGTCTGGTTCTCTGAAATGTCTGATTATTCTAAAGAGTAAAAAGCTATTTGGTATTTTAACACTAAAATCTAAGGGCCTTTAATACATTGATGTCACTGTTACATAATAGTGCTGGAATTTATGTTTCTTTTGTTTCTCCTACTAAGTTGTAGTAGCATAGAGAACAGAGTGTATTGATTTGATGGTTAGAATGGCCAGGGTAGTCTTTTAAATCCAATCAGCAGCACAATTTGCAGAAAAAAAAAATGGAGGGGCCTTTAGTGATGAGCAGTGGTGAAGAAGTTTTTGGTACATACTTTTTACATGACAGTAGTAAGATGGAGACTCAGAACATCAGAAGAGTTTTTAATATGGTTAGTTAGCTCTCAATCAGCTGACATGGATGACAGTATCAGACAGGAGGATGAAACAGATAAAGGTTCTTTTTAGGATGAACAATTTCCTTTGTTGCTTGGAAATACACTTTCTATGTTTAAAAAAGCCTAAGAGAGTAGAGTGGAAATAATTACTACAAGATCTTTTGGAAAGCCTATTCATGTTCTTCATGCATAGGCATAGGCTTTCCTATTTTATTTCAGAGCATGACAAGAATTCATCATGAGTTCTTTATTTTCATGTACCCTACACCTACAGTGAATTACTCTGTTATCCCCAGAAAAAAAAAAAAAAGACTTTGAATTCTTTCTCCATGAGCCTCCAAGGAACAATCTAAACCCCCCTGGGCCCATGCAGGGAGAAGGACCAAGGGAGTTTTCTCCAGCACAGCAGTAGCGGGTGGCCCTATGAGATAGAGCAACCCACTCAGGTGGGCTCTAATGGGCAGTCTCTGGGCACCGCTGCCTATGGCACCACTACCCATCTCCCACTGAACCCTGATAATGAGCTGCAACAATGCACAACTCGAACCACTGGAAAACCTGATGCCTCTATCTGCCACTGCCATTCATGAGTGTGGAAAAGCTGGTATGGACAAGACCCAGGTATAATTAATGAACTTTTCTCTGGAGCTCCCAGATTTGTACCAGCTTTTCCTCCATCCAAAGTTCCTCATCCAAATAAGAAGTAGTGATGCTCTTCTCCCACAGGTTATCACAGGGCTTGTGGCCAGATGAGTATTTGCTTATGCTTCATAATGCTGATTTCACTGCACTTTTACTGAACAAGAACAATCATCTTTCTGCCTTTATTCCATATTATTTGCAGTCTTATCAGAGTTGCTACACAGCACAAATCTTTGATATAGAAGAACTATGAACAACATTGGCAAAGGCCGTGGAAGGATGAAAAAGTTTGTTAAAACTGAAAAGATGAAATTGGACAAAATAGTTAGATTTTGTAAAGTTCCATTTTACTAATTCAGTTTGTTTGTTACATTTGTATCAGCTTGAAACCAGCAGTACCAGCATAAAGAGATTTCATAATACTACCCCAAAGCACATGAAACTGCTGTCTGTGATCTTAAGACCTTGGTGACAGCTATGACCTGACACAAAAGAAGGAAGTTTATGAAAGGAGCAAACAGTAATGCAGCCAGAAATATGCAAAGCATGGTATAAACAGGAAGAAATCGTTGAATGCCCTATATTCAGCTGTATGCTGTGGTAAAGGCAGACAAACCAACATCTGTAAATTTTTACAGCAAATCTAGTTTAACATATGAGAATAAGGAACTGATTTTTCAGCAGTGGGTACTCCCCATTTCCAGGAGATTTTATGTTGGACATATCATATCATTAGGCTCTTCTGATGTTAAGAAAAAGATATTTTTAGTAGCTTTTTCTAGGATTGATCAGATTTTCTGTTTAGACTCCAATTCCTTTAATCACTTTGCATCTTAATTGGACTCAAGTTCATGAGTTTTGTTACCTCATTTTCCTCTTCAGAAAGCAACTTAGCATCAGTTACTGTGTTCCACTAAGAAAACTGCAAAAGTATTTCTCTCAGATGGCAAGGTTACAGAGAGCTACGATTTTGCTTTGAATAATATCCTTTTCCCTAAAAATGTACTGCCAAAATTATTAAAATACTAGAGCCAAATTCTCTTACTAGCTGCTTCAGCATGTTGACCACCTCACTTAGAGTGAGGGAGAACAAGCCACTACAGAATAGTTAATCTGCAGCTGGACAGTTTCTTTCTTGCCTGTTATATAGCCCACATAAGTCTACAGCTATATGCATTCTGGAAACAAAGATTTCTCCCACTAAACCCTTCCTTCTGAAAAACATCATCTGAAAAGAAAGTGAAAATAGAGAGCAAAGGAGTTAAAAGTACACATTTTGAGAGCTAATATTCTGTAGGAATTCTGCAAAAAAAACTTTTCAGGTCTCAGCATTATTGGGAGATATTGATCCAAATCTGTCCCACACCACAGGAAACTTCTATGCTTTTTCTGGAGAGAAAACTACTCAAATTCAACCTATCAGTTACCTCTCTTCATTCTTAAGGGACTTGTCAATATTTTTGACTTGCTAGCTCTTTTTGACAGCTGAGACATCTTTATATTTTGGTTAGACATTTGGTTAGATGCCATAATCTAGCTAACTATAGAGGGAAACAAATCAAACGGAGCAAAATAAACCATCTTTTCACTTCAGCAGTAACACAAGTAATTCACATTACTTGCCAGAAGTATTAATGTAACACCATGAATGCCTCACAGCATAAGACTTCAAAGACGTTGTAAGCTCTTATTACTGCCATTCTGAACTTCATGTCAGAAGTGAGAATAGCTTACATGTGCTTTAGCTACTGAGAGGAGGTTATAGACACTCGGCATGTGACTAAAGAGGAAGGGAAGCGATACCACAAACCAACTTGAACCCTTCACACAGTAATCTGCAGAAATTACAGGTAATGTGTTTGATTCTTCCAGTAAACGTCCTTCTGGCACAACCTGTGCTGGCAACTGTTTTTTTCTTTGCAGCCAATACCATCTTTACCACAGCACTGCATAGCTGTCACACCTTCCTTTGCTTATTTTACCACATGCTGCTTTACTCTTTACAAGCAACAAATTCTTCTTCTTCTCTCTCACTTTATTCCCTGGGAAGATCTAGTTCTGCATCTGAGCAGTCGTAAGTCTGTGAATTCCAAAGGGTATGTTGTTATAGTGGAGCCCCTTGGCTATCCAGTTCTGGTTACATCTAAATAAATCCAGCTCCTTGTCCTGTCACTACAGATCTTGGTAAAATAATCTCCCTATGTGTTTTTTATAAGACCCCTTTAAGTATTGAAAAGATGCAATATGTTTTGAGATGTTTGCAGACCCTTCTCTTCTTCAGGCGGAACAAGCCCAGCTCTCAGCCTATCTTCATAGAAGATGTGCTCCAGCTCTCTGAGCATCTTCACTGGCTCCCCTGGACTTGCTCCAATAAGCCCGTGTCTTTCTTGTATAGGGGTCTCCAGAGTTGGATCCAGTACTCCAGGTGGGGTCTCACAAGATAGGAGTAGAGGGGGAGAATCACCTCCCTTGACCTTCCGGTCACACTCCTTTTGATGCAGCCCAGCTGGGCCAGGAAACTGGGCTTCCTGGGCTGCAAGTGCACGTTGCCAGCTCATATCTAATTTTCCATCTACAAAAATCCAGTGAAGCCACAATAAAGTTCATAGTTATTTTATATTTTTATACCACAAGTGTTTTAATATGGTTTATCTAAAGCACAATAAATAAAAATATGTAGATCTTCTTTGAAATATCACAGTAATATTCTCAAATTCAGTAAATAAGTCCCCCCCAAGTTTGTGAGCAACCTGCATTTGTTACTCCTTGCAGTTCCTAATCTTTTGAAAATCAACATACAACACTGCTGGCAAAAACAAATCCAAGATCACCGCTCAAATTATACGTTGTTACTAACTACCTCCTATAATAAAAGTATAAAGAAACATCACGTGAGCTGTAATAAATGTTTAGGTAGCAACAAAGTGCCTTTGCTAGTGATTGCCAAATAGTAAGTTACCACCTGCTTGAGCCAAAGACGTGTCTTTTTCTTTTGCTCCAAATAATGTCCAGGCACTGCAAAAAGTCATGTGAGGAATTTAAATACTCAACCCTCACTTAAGATTGAGTTATTTGCTATTCACAAAAACTATAGTTAGTATAATGAGATTTTACAGAACAGTGGATGAAACATTTTTCCAACAATGTGACTTAAATGTTGATGCAGTAAAATAAAGTGAATCCTAACCTCTTTCTACAAGGAACCAAAACAGAATACTGTGTTACTGACACACAGATGTCAAATTCTATCTTTATAGTGAACATGAATGTGTTTCTGCAGTCCATTTGTTTACTGAAGAGACCAGATATCGTTCCTGTATAGTATTTCTTTCAATTTTCACTTTCAAGGGAAAAAACAAAGATACCTGCTATCAAGGAATAATTAAACAAAACGTTTTAAATCAGCATATATTGGCAGCTCAACTATTACCTTAATTCAATTAATTTTGCATCTTTAACTTAAAAAGAAATAAACCCTTCCTATCAGCCAGAAATTCCTGCTACACAAAACTACTAGAAGACAAATTACCTAGGAAAAGATTTAAGTATGAATTGGTGGGAGGTTTTGTTGTTTTGGGGTTTTTTTGGGGGGGGGGTTGATTTTTTTCCCAAACCCTTGCTTTCCCCATACCTGAAATACCTCCCTTTCAGAGCAGTACTGAAGTATT
>JANEMJ010020566.1:0-25036 GCA_024361745.1 Cacatua alba
GCTGGCATCAATCCTTCTCACATCTTCCTCTCCGTTCTTAAAAAATATTCATACTTGTGTATTAGTATCTGAAGCCTGGGGACAGGCTTACGGGGGACAAAAGGGCTTTTTCTAATCTGTGCTTGCCTGTTAACCACAAGCCAGCGTTGTGCATCCTTATGCCAAGGGAGGTGATCTTCACTTTGTCAAGCCCTCTGTTTAAACTAGAGCTGTACCATGTTTGACCCTTAAAAAAAACAACCCCAAAACCAAACCAACCAACCAAAACAAATCCTTGGTCCCAAACGGAATCCAGGGGTTTGGAATTCATTTTGATCCAGTGTAGGTCTAAGACAAGTGAAAAAGTTTGGGTTTTTCTAAACAGTCAAGTGAAAATCTGGCCAGAAACACAGCAGCCTGGATCCAATAGAAACAATCTCCACAGCTAGTCTAGTCTTACACATGCAGACATTAATTTGCTGATACCAGGCTTTTGGTTTTCACACTCAGAAGTAATTCTGTATAAAAATTCCACCTGCTTCATCATCAGCATTGCCCAGATTTCTCCAGGTGCTGGTTCATTGCCTACTTTTACTCTTCTTACTCTCCATATGTTTTCCCTGCAGCCTCCCATGGCATTGATTTAGTCTTCCAAATTGTTCCTTTCTCCAGGTATCTTCACTGGCACTCTGGTGCTCAACATGTGAAATTTCCATCTCTGACTTTTGCCTTCAGGTCACCGCATAGTTATATTCTGGCATACGTCTCTGGTTGTATCTTATGTAAGCTTGTCAATGTAAACCAAAGTTTGCCAGGCTCCTTGTGGGCAGCACTATAATCCAGTCCTTGAGTGTGCTACTTCTCTGCTTGTTTATCAGCACTTTTATCCAGCCTCTTCCCGAGGAAGCCATGAACCTATGTTCATTATAGAGATGGTTGCTCTGTGCACAGATCCCAGTTCCACTGCAGATAGAGCTCATTAAATTCTAATACCAACCAGAAACCCCTGCTGCCGTTAGACACTTTTTTGCTTGCTTCTTGCTGAAGAGTGTGGCTCTATGATTAAAACATTTAGCTTTCTCACTCTCCTTTCACCCCCCAGGCTTGCTTTTGTGACGATCATGTGCGAAGTAAGGTTTTCAAGCAGGAAAAAGGAAAAGAGCCTCCCTGTCCTAAATGTGGCCATGAAACTCAGCAGACAAAGGATCTGAGCATGTCAAGTAAGCCCGTGTCTCTAGTTAATAAGCAATACAAGTACCACTGGTGACTAATTTTCTGCATAAGAACACTGAGTAAAGTCCAGTTACTTCCAGTCGTTTTGCAAAGCCTTGCTACATTTGTGTTAGGAAAACTTTGTGTTTCTTAGTCTAGAACTGAGAAGTCACTCGTTCTTAATCATCAATCCTAATAGTGAAAGCTTTTGGTTAGTTTGAGATTTTAGTTGTGGAAAAATTGCAGAAAATAACTGCTTAAGCCTTTACTTCATCTACAAGAAGCTGGCTAATGAATTTCAAAGTGCGATTTGATGACCTGCATACAACCTACCTCAGTCACTCTTGAATCAATCAGGATGCCTATTGTGTCTGCAAAGCACATCCAATTACAGGTTTTCTTGGCTAGAGTACCAAAGCTTTATCCTAAAACCTAAGTCATACTCTGGGGACAGTTAGTGTTCGTACAAAGTTGGCTGCAGAGAGACATATACTGTATGTAGCAGAAAGGTTCTGTCAGAGTGAGGATTAAACCTGATAATGTCAGATTTAGAAAAAGGCTGTCAAACATCGTGTGCTCTTTGCCGAGTAGTGGAAAAGGACGGAAATGAAATGTCAGATGCTCAGCTCAAATTGCTGTTGAGGGGTGGGAACATGATGATTTTTCTCTGCCTGCAGCACGCTCTTTGAAGTTCGGCCGACAGACTGGAGGTGAAGATGCAGATGGAGCTTCTGGATATGATGCCTACTGGAAGAATCTCTCCTCCAGCAAGCCTGGAGATGCAGGTGACCGTGAGGATGAATACGATGAATATGAAGCAGAAGATGATTATGAAGATGACAATGATGGAGGGAAGGATTCTGATACTGAGACCACAGACGTATTCAGCAATTTGAATTTAGGAAGAACCTATGCAAGTGGGTATGCACATTACGAGGAACCAGAAGATTAAGTTTAGTATGCTGGCAAGCTAAAAACATTTGGAAAGGAGCCAAGCAGTGCTTCACTTGAGTTCTGTACGTGCCAGTAGGATAGCTCTATCAGGTACTTGTATATTCAAGTTAGAGAGCAAAGAGCATGGAACTTCTGCAGTAACTCCAAGTGAGATTTTTTCCTTTTTTTTTTTTGTATAAACCAATATTGGGTTTGGGGCTGGGGGAGAACACGGGAATACTTTTATTCCCCTAAGCAGTGGAAGTGGTTTTGTTCTTGAGGTATTGAGTATAATGGTTCAATGCCATTTTCTCCTATCGATACAAGAACATGAGAAAGCTCTACAACTTGCTTCCGTTTGCTCATCAGAAATTAAGTTATTTTTTACAATGATTTTGTTAACTGATTTCATAACATTAATGTAGTGGTGGGTTGGTGACTGCATTATTTTTGGTCTGCATAATAAAAGTCAACTGCATTCTTTAGTGAATCGTCATAAATATTGATCTCCCTTGAATAGCTGAAAGCGGGTTGTATGCAAATGTAAATCAACACTAAGGTAACTTCCTTGTTTGTGTAGGCAAGGCAGATCAATGTGGCTCTCTATGTACTTGAACATTACCTTTCCAGCATTTTTTAGTATTAGATATTAATCACTGGGGCTATATGCCACCACTGCAAGTGCACCCCAGAGAATCCAAAATTTTGTTGTAATAAAAATGTTGGTGTTTCCTCTGTGCCGCTAAAATCTGTAAGACAATTTCTTATTAGATCAAAAAGAGGCCAGTTTTTTCTGTGCCTAGCCTTCAATTCTTTTCCTTGCACATGATAAAAGAAAATGATAGGGAACAACCCCAATGAACTGATAAGGTGAAAAAGCACAGGGACATTCAAAATATCACATTCAAATACTGTTCTGTGCAAATGTGCTGGTACAAGGCAAGTGATCAGCACATCCGAGCTGAGGAAGTGATGCTTGCGGAAGTGTTTGCAGTGTTGTGATTTGAAAGTCAACATGTTAATTACCAATCTACACATCTAAGTGCTTGTATTTAGTTTCCTCCTGTAGGGGAATGCTGAGAGGATAGCAACTCTAAGAGCAGACAGATCAAGTTGCCAGGGCAGCCAGGTAAAGCTACTCCAGCTTTCTAAATGCCATGCTTAAGTTCAAGAGAGCTATTTCTTGTTATCTGTCAAATATCTGAAGTGATTATTGAATGACCTGCTGGTTGCGGTGCTTTCTCTACTGTTTCTTAGCAGCTGAAGGTTATGTGTTGGCAGAGCATACACTACTGAGAATAATTTTTAATGATGTTAGGGTTGCCAAATGAGTGTTTCCTAACAAAACATGCTTGAGGAACCTGGCCTTAATACATCCCTCCTAAATGCCTCTCCTACCAAAGGTGTAAAAGGCACGAGCTGGAATGCATCCAAGACAAAAAAAATACACAAAGAGCACAACTTGGTTATGGCAGCTGAGGGGAGAAACTGGAAAGAGGGATGTGACCCAATCAGTGCGCGTCAAGTGCTTGCCTTCAGAACTGGAGAGGAAACCAATTAATGCATTGTCTGAAGCCAAATCCCTTTCAAAAATCAAAAACTCTAGGATCATCCAGTTACATGCACTAGTGAAGACTTACCCAGTTTAAATTGCGTACCTGATAGATGTCTTGATTAGTCTTTTACATCACCAAACTGAAAATGAGTGAGGTAGGATGCCTGCCAGTTCAACAGTGATTACTTGTTTGTGAAACTGGCACCTGTGATAGAATTTCTGCTCAACTTCATGGGGTCCAGAAGCTTCCACAGTTTGAGTCCATCTGTGGCTGTTCAATTCCAGCAACGATGCCAGTTTTTTATCTTGGCTGATGTTTCAAGTACAGTACAATTGTAGATCAGTACAAAGTCTTACAGAGGATTGAGGAATATGTGTGTTTCGGCATATATGTAAAATTACAGCAGCTGGTGTGTCACTTATTAATATTTTTACTTAACCTCACAAAATTCCCCTTTAAGGTTCTTGGCTCTTAAATTAGGTTTTTCCCCATATGAAGTCTGCTGCTGTTGCTGGCTGTGCCAAAGGCTGCTGATATAACAGAATTAATCATCATAATCAGAGTAAAGAACTATTCATTTTCTCATTGAAATGTCCTTGCACTGATCCTTGCAAGATCAATCCTCCAAAGCTAATGCGTGTTTCTGTGATACTGTCATAAGAGAAGACCACAGCCCTGCCTGCGACAGATGCTCAGGACACTTTATGTAATTTAGCAAGGTCACTACTCCATGGACAGAGGCATTTATTTGCTTTTTCTTTGCACTGAAAATGCCTGTTCTGTGAACCTGGCTGGAAATAGGGCCCAGGTATGAGACATGTGGCAGCTGGCCTTCGAGGGGTCAAAACAAGCAAGTTTAAGCTGCTTTACAGTAATCTGGTGGATTCAAGCTAAAACAGACAAACATGACTGCATTTTCTGTTAATGGAGTTGGTCAACTTGTGAGAGAACATGCGGGATACAATGCTACAGGTTGTACAGTCTCATCCTTCTCTGCTTATTTAGTAAAGTTAAAAGCATGTGGTCTGTCAGAGGTAGGTCCTCAGAATTTGCTTTCACAGCACATCATTTTGGTTGTCTTGGGTTAAATTGCAGGAAAAGAATGGAACAGAATGAACATTTATCCCAGTTTTATTGAAAAACAGATCTGGGGCAAAACTTACAATCTTGTCAGCTTCATTTTTCTTCATTGCTATTAGTCCACTTTCAGGTGTCTTGGGGGACGTTAGCAGGGTGCTGACAGGGCAGTACACCATCTCTACACTAAATGTAAATTAGTGCTCCATTCACTTACGCTTCTGAATGCAGCAGCTGACATAGCTGTTGCTAAATCTGAAGGTGAGGGTGCTTGTGCTAATAACTTATGTTTTACAACTCACAAGATCTCAAGCTAGTTCAGACACTGCCACAACCCACCATGTACTTCTGCTGACTGCTGAGCCACTTCTGGCAGAGGGATGATTTTTCAAGTCACCTGGAGCCCAGGACTTCATGCCTGGGCACACAAAACCCCCATGTGCGTGACTCCAGGATTTTAAGACTGCAGTACTGCAGAGTGCCCTTCCTGGTGGGGCAGAAGTCAGATAAATGAAATCCTGAGGCTCTACGTTACATTGACTTTTCCTTTTAAATATCCTGCCCCAAACCAAAGGAGATTCTGAGCTGAGAGAAGGATAGTTTTAACATGTAACCAGGAATATTTGAGTTACATATAGTACTCCAGAAAAACAAGATCTTGATAAAGTCTTAGACTTACTTTAGGGTTTTTTTCCCCACCTCTGTTACAACTATTTAAACAAAATTTAAGTAGAATTTGAATCAAAACCACAGTAATATTTATTGTAATAAATGACACTAGAAAACAAGAGCTCTGTCCACCTCTGCAAGCTCTTTCTGGCAATTAGTTTGTTATGGTGACAGCACCAGCTCATTATGAATGCATTGGGTGCTTACATGGATTTAATGCATTTTCATTTACACTCTGGTGTGATTTAGCATCTGTGACTGGGAGCCTTTTGGTCAATCCTGTTGCAGGGTTGCTGTTTTGTTTGCAGCAAATTAATGCGAAGGTTGTTGTACTGCACAGTTTCAATATTCAGCTCATCGAGTAGTAAGTAGCATGCATTTCGCAGAGAACTAGGGAACAAGCTTCAAAAGTGCTTAGAGTCCTATTTGTTCAGGTAGAACACATATTAGTCTGTCTTACAAGACATTACATGCATCTCTCCAGGTCCTGATCCTATTTCCAGAGGAACCAATGGTAAAGCTCCTATTTATCCAAGTGGGAGCAATTTTATAATCTTTACTATCTACAGTTCATCTTAAATGTCAAGGTGTTATGGAACAAAACATGAGGATAAGCTGAAGTGAGGAAGATGGAGCAAAACTTGATGACATGAAGTTAATGTGCTCCCATTAGCATAAAAATATCTATTCTAAATTTCAACATTTCTACTGGAAAGTGCTTTCAAGACCGAAAGAAGAAGCCGTTTAAAGCAGGAAGAGATGAGATTCTACAAAACACGTTTAACAAGATGCAGAAATTTAATTACTCATCTCCTGAAAGTCTGCATGTAGTCCATAAATATTTGCTAAAAGCTCAAGGCAGTTAGGACACAGACAAATTTTATCATCTCTGCTTTGTAGGTACATAAATAGAAAGCACAGTAATTGACAAAATCACAGCCTAAGCCATCCAGTTGGCAGTAGCACTCTGCAGCTTGGACTCTCCATCTCCTACCCAGGAAACTCTAGAGCAAACGTATTTTATAACTAATGACTCTTCTTTATTAAGATTATGTGTACTGTAATTAGCTACCACACATCTGAAATTTGAAGCAGTGCCTAGTTTTTAGCTTTCATAGCCAGGATAGACAAATCAGTGAGAGAATGTTGCAGATATGAGGATCACTCCATGGAAAACCCCCTGGTTTCCCTTTGCTAAACTAACAGGCTTACAAGCCTGTACTTTGTCTTCTGCAGTGATTTACTTGATTAGATACTCCTGCAATTTGGTGAGGGGAGAGGTGAAATCATATTTCAGTCTGTAAGCAAATTAAGCTACAACTGATAAGCATGCAGTTCTGCTGTTAGTTTAGAGCCATCCCATTTTTTAGCACTGCACAATGTTTTTTGAAGTGAAAAACAATTGAAAAGCATGAGAAAGCCTTTTGTAGCTGTCTCTCTCTATTTTCTAACACTAAAATATACTAAATGTTTGCTGCATTCTTTTCAACCCCACTTCCGAAGCCAGTGATTCTTCCACAGCGTTCCCCAAACTTAACTGTAATTTGAAATTCAGTTTTGTTTCCTCCTGAAATGAGAAGCGCTGAGTGCCCGCAGGGCCTACATAATAATTTGCTTCACCATGATGTTGCATGGCATCTGTTGTAGATTTTCACATTACAAAGCCATTAAGGTTTTTTTATTTATTAGAGAGTTAGAATGCCAGAGACCCACAATTTCTCTAGCAGGTAATGCAAACATTTTACTGCTATAGCTGCTCGTTGCTCTTCCTACTGTTTTATTTTTGGCATAGAGAAAGAGACTGATTCTTTTGAAAGTGAATCACTGCCAGCCAGACACCTAAACCCTGGGGCTGCCTCCAGTCTGATTTAAATTCAGCACCTTATTTTGATGGCAGAGACAAGGCCGAGCCCCTTTGAGATTTTCCCTCCAACAAGAGAGATGCCCAAGGACCTCACCCTTGATGTCAGCATCAACTCCAAGCCTTGTGCTCACCTGCCAGTTCAAGGTGGTAGCAACTGAGTGACCTTTCACTAGGTTATTTTGGAAGCCTGCAGAAACCCAAGTGCTGCAGCCTGTACCTCTCCTTGAGCACATACTGGCTGGAAAAATAGAAACTACAAAGCTGAATTCCACGGAGAAGGTATTTTCACTCTGCTTCCTCAGCAATAACAGAATGTGTCCATGAGCTTATACAGAAGTCATTATTACTGTTTCTTTACTTAAAAAATAATAATCTACTAAGCATGGATTTAAGCAAGAAAAAGAAATAGCAACAGGAAGATAAAGAAAGATGTTACCCTATTAACAGCAAAACCATTAATAGTACTGAGCGTTTTGGAAGAGGGAAATGCAGAGACAATGCCATATGCTCCCAATTGGCTTTTTCTACACCCTTCCCTCAAGTCTGGAAGTACCAGCCAAGAAAGCATAATGCAGAGCTGAACCTTGGGGGGGGTTTGTTTGCCAAAACATTAACAATTCCAAGAGAGCTTCAGAGGGAGCACTGTACTATTTCTTATTAGATGTTTAGTATGCACAACCACTGTAACCAGGTTTGAAACATTAAGAATAACTTAGCAGTTAGATAGTTAATTGCATTCCTTGTATATTCTCCCCACTTTCTTGATGTTACATGTATTTCAAAGATCCCCTCACGACATTTACATACTAATACTGCAGAAGCACACTTCTCTCATCTACCATCAGAAGTCATTTCTAAGCCGATAGTGCCAACATAAAACATAGCAGGTATCATCTAAGTTTATCACACCTTCAGGACACTGCCCTTTGTCCAAAACTTCACAAAACCATAATAGCTTAAGAAGCCTTTCCAGCAGGCAACTCTTCTGACTTTGGCTTAAGCCATTAGTCAACCACAGGTGGACCTGCACCCTGTATACTACCAGTACTGGAATGCAGATGTACATCCACCACTCCCCAGGCTCTCTCAGCGCTGCTGCACCACAGGACGCTCAAACCCTGCCTTGAGCTCAGCTACAGGATGCAAAACCAGGCACAGGACCTCCATGCAGCCCTGCATGGCTACCCTTGAAAGCACCAGAAACCACTCATCATCACAAGCTTTCCCCTCCTTGCCACCAGCTGCACCTGACTCACCCTTACCTTGTAGAGAAAGTTAAATTATGACTCACCCACAGGCAAAATTACTCCACATCAAAGCACCAGCCAATGCTCCTGCACCACAGAAGCTCACAGGTTGCTCTCTGCCTGCCCCCTCTTTATAGCCTTCCTCCCCACCTGCACCCCTCCAGCAGGGCACAGTTGACCCCTCACTAATGGGACAGGTGAGGGTGGTCTCTTCTACAGCTGGTCTCCATCATCAGCAACCCCCATTGATTACCTCAGCCTTTGCCTGTTGCTGCAGATGAGCTGTCATGGTCCCTCTTGCCTGTTAGAGGATGGGGTGTGTTCAAGTACCAAGTCCTGCTACACCTTTCTGCTGCTTCAAAAGATAAAATGTTGCAGCATAAAGTATAAATAACATTTATCCTATTTAAAATGTGACAGATCTCCTATACTATGCTATTTTATTAGATCTAAAATGAGTTTGCAGATGGTGATATATATTTTCTACTGACCCTGGATGTTTTATCATTAAAATACTAGCACTCTTGTTACAATGCCTTCATAATATATTAATATGGCTATCTCAGCTTCTAGAAAACTAAAATATAACCACATGGTCTTTTACATGATGTAATTTGTCTTTGGGTATTAAAAAAAATGTTATAGCTGTATCAGATTATTAACAGCAGAAATGAGCCACAGTCCCTACAGTGCCATTTAAACATGTTTAAACATATTTGAAAGTCTTTGCCCTGTTGGAGATGGCTAGTTCTCAGATAATCAACTTGCTTCCAGCTTCAGAAAGTTAAGAGCTCTTCCCACTTGCTCTGTTGCTGGTCTCAAGCTGCAGCCCAGCAGGAGAGCATGCTGTCATGTTCTTTACTGGGCTAAGTCTAGTGTCTGCATTTTGTTCTAATATGGAATATTGTCAAACCACATTATTAATAAACCTGACGGATGGTTTTCCTGTACCTGTTTGTTCTAGCCCTCCAGCGCTCTATGGGCTGTGGTCCTTTACTCAATCTCAACCTTTGCACTTTTCCCTCTTACCAAAGACCCCATTGCTGCCCGCTTGCTGTCAGGTTCAACTGAACTGCAGGAGCTAATGTCTAGCACCCAGTAAGCCATGACTGTGTTAGGATGGGCTGGGCGACAATGAAACATAGCCTGTGGACTGGGCAAATATGGTCTTTGGCCAACCTCTTCCTTCTGGGCCTGCAGAACCTGGGGCGGGGCGGGGGGATTGCCTGCTCACTCCCAGCTAGGCTTGCTAAGCTCTGGCTGGGGCTGCACCTTTGAATTGCTGTTCTTCCAATGTTCATGTTCCTTCTGGCACTAGTATTGATCATTTAGTATATGAGATCAAACATTGTAAGCCTTGTAAGTTGCTTTTGCAGTGCAGTAAGTGACAGAGAGCCCAAGTACAGCTCACTTTAATTTACCCAGAGCTGGCAGCTGGGAACAGCAGAAGGCAATTCTTGTCTTGGGCATCTCAGCCCAGCACCATTCTCTGTTTCCAGGGAGCCATTTCTGTTGAAAGAATCGAGTCTAATCAAGGACCAAGGCAAAGAGCACAAGCTCCAGCTGCTTCCAGAGCCTCCGCTCCCTTGAGCAATGCCTCTGCACAGAGCCTTGCAAACTGAAGCTAACAGCTCACAACATTTCTCTCTGAAGCTGAACAGAAAGGCCAGCACAAAAAGCTGTTTGCGTGCTTTGATTTTCTGCGAGCAACACATCATCAGCTGGGTAAAACTAATCTGTCTCATGACAGTCTGAGTCTCAAAATTAATGAATATATGTAAATGTAGAATTAGTGGCTGTGGTTTAAAAAGGCTCTCACTTAAGACTCGGGTCAGATTGCCTCTCTGTTTAGTGTAGGAAATAAGCAAATGGTAATTTCCTTGTCATTTAAATTAAGGGAGTTGTGCAACTCATCCTGGGAAAGTTAGAAATGTGCCGAGATACCAACTATCTGCTTCCAGCTGTTACTATATGAACAATAAAATTACATTGCTCACATCGCTTCTAAGGGCCCCGATCTGAAATCAGCTTTTCCACACTCCGCTTTCACATCTCGTGAGACCTCTATTGCCATCTTACTTGGAAATTCCTGGCACCCTGGCTGACCTGTTTGCTGTTACAGCCACATCCTGCAGGGAAGAGGAAACCGATACGCAGCGGGTCTGGAGGAATACCTTTGGATGATGTGGAGCATTAAGCAGAAGTCCCGGGAGAAGGACTTCCCGGGTCTGTTGTATACTGGGATATATTTTGAGGTGTTTGGAATTGTGTGCCATCCTTGGTTCAGATTATCCTGAGATCTGGCTGCACCAGAAATCCATTGTCTTCGTCCTTATTTCTGCCATGGAAAAAGAAGTCCTTAATTTCACTCTTGCATTGTTAGCCACTGTGAGCTGTTTCATCATGGCTGGAATGGTGAAAGCTGTTTCTCCATCTGTGCCTGTAAGCCATGAAAGCACTAGCTTTTGATATAAATAAACCCGAGCTCTTTAATGCTTTCAAGATTCAGCAGATTCATAGAATTTTCTGCTTTTACTAATGCCACTATTCCAAACATTCGGATTCCAGGTTTATCTCATTGCTCCTTTATCAGGAGGACAGATGGTCTTAAATTTCTGCTTCTAAATATTACAGAACTTGCACTGTCAGGAAAAGAGGTCCTTCTGTCACTTGTCCAATTTATATGGAAAACAGTCGGTTACTTGCTACATAAACTGTATCACTGGCCAGTTGAAAGAGCTAAAGCATAGCATTAATCAAGTTTCAGGTGCACCCAGGTGATTACATGATAACTCAGGTATCAAGCTACCTTTGTGACTTCAATTACCTACTTTTTATGTGCCTGGAAAGTAACTATAAAGTTATCAGCATAAAACTAATAAAGCAGGGAGTTCTGTAAAAGTGGCAAATGAGTTATTGCAATTGCTTTAGGCAGTGTAACCTATTTCTGCATACTCACAGATGGGAAAGGTTTACTCACTGTCTGAATTTTATACGCACAGAAAGAAAAGCAAACCACAAAAGCAGTCCTGCTTCCTCTTCAAACACAGTTTTTCCTTCTCCTCATCCCCCAGCAGCCAAAAAAATCAAATCAGTTTCTTTTAAAGGAAAGGAGCCTTGATAGAACTGTACTGTAAGGTGAAGGGGAAGGTTATTAACTAAAATGATATTGCAGTTTAAGGGAAAATAGTAACAGCCTAAAGATGTAGTGAATTTCAGAAAATCAAAATGCAGGCATTTAAAATTGTATTTTTATATTTGATTGATCAGGCCAATGTGTTACTTCAGAGATAAGGCAAAAGTTATCATACTGAGAGATGGTTTCTAACCACGCTATCATCTGGTTAAAAAGATGCAGCACCCAAGGGCTCTGCTTGTTCATTAAAAGAATCTGGTTTTACCTCCAGAAAAAAAAAGAATTAAAAATCATTGCTTCAGAACGTGTGTGACAGAACTGGAAAGACAGAGTTACTTTAAATCTGGGAAATGACAGCAGGGGTCCTGACTGTGCCCCCTTACAGTGACTGTCAGTCGCATCAGCAGTCCTGCTATCTTCAGCCTAAGTCCTTCAGTGCCTTAGAGGTACTAACTGGAGTATGTCAGCTGCAGGTTCACATGTATGGGTCTAGCTTCAGCAAACCAACCTGATCTAGCTGTGTAGTGATAAAAAACCAGACCAAAGCCAGAGAATGAGCTCCCGGCTTCCTGAGCCCAAAGTGCTTCAGCAGCGCCCAGCACCTGAGCTGGGTGCGTTGAAGCTCCTTTGGGTATGTCTGAACGAGGTGGGTCACTGGCCTAAAGCAGTGTTGTATGCAGTAGGGCCAACATGGTCTCTCAATATCTGTCCTGCTGCTGCAAGTCTGACACCATGGCCTCCTGACCTGCACACAGCAGAGGCTGAAGCCTCCCCTCAGAAAGCCCAGGCAAGGCCCACACTCACGGTGCACTGCTTGGGCCCAGGCGGACAGGAGAGAGACTTTGCTGTGCCCTGGGAGCATCAGTCTCTCCGCTCAGGACCCATACGTTTGGTGCACAAAAAGGGAGTGCATTGCACACATCAGTTTTTGGAAGCATCAGACTCCCTGATCCTCTAGTGTGGGGATTACCCAGGAAATCCCAGCTGAGGCACACTAACCTTCACAAACACACTTGCTGTGCTTGGGTAAGACTCCTCACTAGGGCAAATCTCCTGCTGAGATCTTTTCTTGAACTGATGATCAGGCAACTGCAGCTTCATAATTCTGCTGCATTTCAGATCCCAGTATGTCAAATGCAGAGGGAAAGATGGAGAGGTACCCAGCTGTCTTCAGATGTGCTCCATCTCCCCTGCCATTTCATAAAACCTGAAGACAGAATATTACAAACAGGGTATCAGAGGACTGAGTTGCCTTTCTGCTCAACAGCGTACTGCCTGCTTTTAAGGTTTACTAAGCTTTTGCTGTAAAAAATGTTAATGGCTGAGAGGTTTCTCTTGGTGTGTAGTCTCTGCCACAAAGGCTCCTTTACCTTCCCTCCTGAGGTCCTCGGAAACCTCTGCTGCTGTCCCTGGCAGCAGTCCAAGGGGAAACAGCTTCAGTTAGAGCTCCCCTTGTAGCAACAAAACATCCATTGATCAGCCACGTTTTGTCAGTGCCAACAACTTTTTGAAGCTGGCATTTTTTTAATGCCTGGCTTCTCTTTTTATTCAGGTTTCAGGTATGCAATGTAAAGAACCCCCCCTGAGAGCCATTTCTCTTTATTTCATCCTTTGAGTTGAGTTTGAAAAGAAAGCCTACTGCAGCTGAGCCCCCCTGAAAACACCAGTTCAGATCCATCTCAGGCCAAGCCTGGGAGGTTCTTTTCCTGTCCTTCAGGTCTGCAGATAAAGCAGAAGAAAATATGCTGGAACACCAACTGAATAGCTGAACACTTGGCAAAGTGAGCAGAGACTGCTGAGCAAAGCAACTTCAGTGTCAAGGTAGTCAGTAGTTATAGGAAAAAGGCAGCAACACATCAAGATACGTACAACTGAAAACAGGTAATTGATCTGTTCTGCCAGGACAGAGTGAAAAGCCACCCTTTGGTGCTAGAGCTGTGGGCAAAGCGTTGATGACTGAATTTTATGAATGCTATTTGCACAATAATAATGCAACCTCCTTTCTCCACTGATCAGATATCTTATTTTCTTGAAAGGATAAGCAACTCCATGCAGTCAGAATAAAACAAGTCACTCAGAAAGCTACAGTAAATCCTAGTGCTCAACAAGGTATCCCTCACTTGGGAGTGGGCAGGATAAGTCCGTGATGTCCTACATTACTCCAGTATCAACACATCTAGCTGAAGCTCTCTGCACACAGGCCAGCAAGCTGCAACTGCCTGGTTTGGAGCGTTGGAGACATTGTTCGTTCAGCCTGAAGGCATCAAACTGGGGATACAGGCCCTGGGTGAGTCCTCAGCTGCATCAGTGTGAGTTCAGGGCAGTTCCTTTAAGTGAACTGGAGGTATTCTGCATTTATACCTCCATCCTTACTGTCAGGGCTTGGCCTGTTGCCTTGAAAGATCCTCATCTTGCTTCCATCCCCAAGGAATACTGACTTTAACAAAATACTCTATGCTTCATTTCTCAGTGTTGCAAAACAACTTAATGGATCATACACTTAGGGGAGCATTTCCATTAATTTCTAGCTTACATTCTAACTCTTTCACAGCAGCAAAATGTCAGTGGCTTTAGCCTTTTCAGCATCATTTCCTCTGAGAGCACGCAAGGAAAAGGAAAAGGAAAAAAAAAACAACTTTTATTTAGATAAGGCATCTACATATTACCTTTGAGCATGAAGTTATATAAAGGCCCTTCCACTCACCTTTCCTCTGAATAAGCTAAACCCCCCACTTATTCCTTGATGATTGACATTTGTTTGTTTAGTATGACCCTGATTCTCTTCTTGCTCACACATTTATCAAGTATGAAGGTTTGCTATTGCTGACGTCAGTGGAATTTTATCAGCATAAATGCATACATAAATGTAAGTACAACTGACAGAAGAGGCAGCTTCCAAATGCAAAAATAATGCATTTGCTGTTACTGAGATGGGAGAAATGAAACTTATACTTGTCTATTTGCAGCTCTGTTCCTTTGAAGCATTACAAAACCCTGGGAAAATCTGGATGTTAGACTGTGTAATCACTTAGAGAGTTAATGTGCATAAACATATATAAAATGATTGTTTGCATTTTTCCTGCATGGCCTTTTTACTGTATTACTGTATAAATCAGAACTATTTTATTTTCACTTGCTAAGCCTTGTACTCTTTCTAAAGCATCCCAGTGAATGATTTCCAGATCCTTACAGCCTTAAAAAACAAATGTATTTTCACAGAAATACCTTCAAGAAGATTTTCTACGAAGCGTGTTATTCAAGATAGGACTGGGGGATTTAATGGCTCAGGCTATGATTTCTAATCTGTGAGGTGCATGACAAATCTGAGTGCAAAAGGTCATGTCGTGGAAGAATAGACAGTCTTAACAGGAAAGCTCGAAGCTCACCAGCCCCGTACTGTTACGGTGGCAGCTGCGCTAATGACACAGTTCTCTGAAGATCATAACCTTTTCTCTCTTGCTCCTGCTGGTACCCAAGAGCATATGGCTGTCGTCACATGGATGAGATATCCACAAGTCATACCCATACAGAAACTAGGAGAAAAATCACCCTCATCATTCAAAGCGTATGGATCCAACGAGGCTTGAAAGCTGGGCTGAGCGGTGGGCTAAGGCATGCTCTGCTGGCAGCGAATGACTGTTTCTCAGAAAGCGTGATCCTGCAAAATGTGGACTAGAAACTGCTGTCTTGCCAAATGCAAGTAAAGGCTAGTTCACAGAGAGCAGGATAAACCAGAGAGAGTGGTATGGAAGACGCTGCCTCAGTATTAAGCTCTATTTAGCCATCTCCTGTGGCGAAAAAGTCCAGGCAGGTTAGGGAGAATCTGTACGGCAAAGAAGAGAGGTGTGCTTACAAATCTTTTTCCTCTAATTGACTAGAGTTCTATCAGACAGCAAAGCCCTGACTGTGCTGGATGTCTTGCACCCGGAGAGCTGCTTTACAGGTACACTGTGGCTTTTGTCTGCAGCAACACCTTTGCAGTCAGCATAAGGGACTGATTCTGGGTGGGGAGGTGGTGAAGAGGTAACACCCCTTTCCGTGTAATATAGACACTCCGATTGTTTTCACTTGCTGCATTTACATCGGTCACAGCTTTCTTGGATGACCCATGCATATTTGCATTTCATTATTTACCCAGCAAACCTGCAGATGGATGTTCTGCCCTCAGAGACCACGAACGTTATGGGCACCAGTGGTGCTGGGGAGGAGGAACTCCACAGTGTCCAAAAATGATTCTATTCAAAGGAAATTCAGAAAGAAAATGCATAACAGCCCTTGGACCTTGCAAGTGACACAAAGGCTTTGGCTGTAATGTAGATGTCTGTCTAACGGGCAGTGGGCTAAGACCAACAAAATACAATTCAACAGGCCACTGAACAGCTTCTGATGTTAATGACTTTCGATTACCATTGGCCTGTGTTGCATCTGTGTTTTATTAACACTATGTACAGAGTGAGCAGAATTCCAGATGGAATAAAAAAGTACCTTCTTTTCTTGTTTTGCTCATAACTGTAAGTGCTTAAATTGTACTTGTGGCTTTTTTATGGCTCGACATTGACCTTCAACTCTGTGCATTTGCTATAGTGGAACACTGCAATTTCCAGAGAGTGGAAAGATCATACAGAACTGGTCGATGATCTCTATGGCAAATAAAAATAGTACCATGAGTGTTCAAATAAATATTTTTTTCCCATTTTGTCTTTGCATTTTTACTGCTTCCCCAGGTCACTTGAAATTGTCCTTCATAGGTCAAGCTGCGGTTGCTTTGCGGACATCAAAAAGATAGTGCTTTAGGATCATTAGAGATGTTAGAGCAGTCCAGATGATTTGCATTTCTGAACTGTTCACCTATTATTGATCTGAAAATGTACCTTTTTTCTTATGAAAATGCCTGTCCTCAGAATTAAAGAAGGACATGCTCCTAGCCTTGGTGTGCCACCTCTCCATCAGCTCTCTGATGAGGTGCCCACTGCACTTTGGGTGGAAGTGATGATGTTGATGGAGGAAGTGAGCACTGTGGGCTGTGGGGCCACCCTGAGTCACAGTGGATAATGCGGAGAGAAGAGAGGTGGGAGGCTCAGCCCCAGCTCAGGGACCAGATGCACCATCTGCTCTCCACCACACTTCCTTCATGGGAAGCCAGCCACTTCCGCTCTGGCAGCTCCAGAGCCCAGGATTTGTTTTTTTTTCAACTTGCTGCTCACTGCTGGCAGGCAAAACTGTGTGGCCTGTGGGAGTTTGAATCTGAAGTGGATGTTTTCATGAGGCTTCCTCATGTCCCCATCAGGATCCCTTCTCCACCGTCCCCCTCAGTGGAGATGCACGCTGCCACACCAGGGATGCGAGTGGGACAGGACAGGTGCTCAGACGACATCACTTCAAGAACTGCAAATATCCTGTAGGGATGGAGCCACCACTGCCCTTTCTTGCCTCTAGGCAATCTGATAGTTTTCTGCTAGGTTTCCTTTAGCTGCAGAGGGACCCGTGCCTCTGGGAAACTGGTGGCTGAGGCCAGGGTGGTGCCTGGAGGAGGCTTCACTTCCCCAGGGTGCCCTTGGATGGCTCTCGCCCTCAGCGGTTGTGGCAGCCACAGCTGGTGCTGCAGATAGAGGCCAGGGTGATGGCCCGGGAGCAGCTGCCTGTGAAGTTGGAATCAGGCTCAGGAGATGAATGAGGATGTGTGAAAACAGTATATGGCAAAAGTTAATGGAAAAGAGTGCCTCATTGCTCGCGGAGACATTACTGCATTTTAAAGGCATTTATGAACAAATAAAATGCATCTACAACGGGGGAAAGAGCATACCCCCACTTGCCAAGTTTTCCTTCCCACCTTCGAGCAATCCTCTTACTTATTAGAATTTCAACACTGCTTTTCTTTGAAGTACAATCTGTATTTTAGTTATATTATTTCCATTCATGATGTGGAAATAAAACTCATGACAGTGTTGATTTCTCAGATCTCCTCAGAGTCTTTGAAATTTGCATTAGATTATTCTAATCACTTAGCCTCATTGTATATACTTACACAAGCACTTTTGATGTTTAAAGAGACCAGGCTGTAATGAGACGTGCAGGGGGAAATATATACCCCAAAGAAAAGGAATGCTCTTCTTTCTCAGACCACATCTTAAACTAGAAGTTTTTGGATAAAACAGTAAGTTAATGCCTTCGGGACCTGAGGGGAATGAATTTAACTCTGGAAAGATAGAGGGATTGGCTCTGCCTTCAGCTGCAGCAGGCAGAGAGGGAGCAGCGCTGGGTCCCTATGAGTGCAGGGAAGGCTGCAAGGACTTGTCTTCTCATATCCTTCATCACCACTGTGACCCCATATTCCTGGCCATCCTGACAGAGAAATTGGCCAGCCTAAATCCATGATATGTATACTCACAGATGCAAATTTCTGGGAACTGAGCAGAAGGAGCAGCTGCCAAATCCCCGCTCTACTGAATTCAGAGGGAATAGTAAAATGTCCTTTTTTAGGGCCAACAAAAAGCCTGGGACTATGGCACAGTTGTGCTAGCTCTGATCATGACATGCAGGCAAGTCCTGCAAGATCTGTGCTCTCAGGAGATCTGGGAAGCATTGCAGCCATATGCTCAAGTTAATTTGGTCTCAGTTTGCTCTGCTTGATCCAGAACAAGAAACAACAGTGGAGACAGAAGCAACCCTTACATAGCAAATGTGACCAGGAAAAGGTGGTGGGGCAGGCTGAATGAAGAAGAAACAGATCTCTTGAGGACTGAAGAAGACAAGGAATCTTTCTGGAAGATACAGGAAATTACCAGTTATCTCAGATGAAGTTTACCCTTGCAAAGGCTAGGGATCATATTTCGTGTTAAGTGTAGAAAGAATATTTGCAATTCTTGAAGTAACATAAAGGAGGAATGTTCTGAATGATCCTATTGTTAACTTGAGTTTACAGTGAAATCTGTAGCAAATCGTTAATTATCCAACATATTACCCTAAAGACTATAAAAACCATGGTAAACAGTGTTAACACAGTATTGGTTCTGTAACTTGAGACGAAGTTTATGGGTAAGGACCTTAAAAAAAAGAAAAAAAGAGAAGCCTGTTCCAAGAACATACACTTCCATAAAGTCAATGACAGATGAGAGCAGACTTTCTCACTCGCACACTGAGACTGATCTCTCCACTTAGACATGCAAATATCGTGTTTTGAATATGTCTAACATTTTGAATTGTCACCAGTGAAAACAGCTTTCTCCAAAGGCAAGCTGGATTCTTCAGCTTGTAAACCATACAGAGTAAAAGAAAAAAAGATAAAACCCCTAAAATGTTCCACTTTACAAGGATTTGGTGATCGAAAGAGGTTTTTAAGATAACGTTTTCCACTTCTTAACCTTTTCACAAGCAAATATTTCTAGAAGCATAGCTCTCTCCCTACCTAGGACTACCTGGAGTGGGGCAGCCAGGGCCTCCTTCCAGGGCTGGAAGAGGAGTAGGCTCCTTGCCAGGACTGGATAGGCAGTCACCAACACACTACTACTGCCCTCTGGGGGCGCAGCAGGAGGAATACCCCGGGGCTTTCATTCTGGGTGATTTATTTTGTCCTTATTCCTAACTTGCAAGTTATACGACTTGCTGCAGCGGTAAAGAGGTGCTTCAACCCATGTGAGGCACAGCCAGGCGAGAGAGAGGCTAATGGTCCTTTCCCAACTTAAATGACATGAATTTGTGAAGCAATCAGAACCAGCAAGAGATTCATAATTTTTCTCCCCTATGACAAGACATAGGTAGCATATATAGCGGGAATAAAGGTGAGGTGCTCTGAAGCTCATGTACGTCATTAAAATCAGGTATCAAAGATGTTCCTCATTGAAATCCAGAAAATCTGACTAAAAGCTGTGTGAACTTGTACTGCTGATTCTTAGCGGAGACTAACAGACTTCTGTACATCGAGGAGGGAAACTGATATTTTTTTCCCAGCTCCTTATGACCTAAAGGAGTCAGAAGACTGCTTTACATTCATGTCTGATAGTGCAAAAAACCACAGAGAAATCACATCTCACCTTGCAGCTTTATGATACTGTTATTCTTTTGGGAAATGTTTTTCTACAGTTAAAACCTACAAGTTGCTAAAATTGCTGCCATTTTTATATGCTACTCGGATATAAAACATGTCTATAGTTATCAAAACTGTGCTGTGAGGCCAATGGGTGTGAAAGACCTATCTGTGAAGCTCTGGCTCCAGGTTATTTTCTGTGTTTGTCAAGCAGAAGATGAAAGAAACGTTTATATTAGCAGTTCAGGTCTCACCAAAGTGTGTTAAAGCTGAGTGTCATTTTCATGTTAAAGAACTGTGGCAATTAAGCTTTCAGTTCTACTTCAGTTTTTGGAAGCAAATTCTGAAAACAACAAATATCTGTGATTAGGATTAACAGACAAGAATTGACAAGAATTGAATGGACAAGAGCCTTGAAACAGCTTCTGAAGTTAGTTTTGCTCAACTTGCTTACTCCTAATGAGGACAAAGATGATGCCTATGCTAAGGAAGAATGAACTGAGTGATTTGTTTGAGAAGCTTCCAAAAGCATTGTTACCTTTTCCTAAAATAATCTAAAATGATATAAAAAAATCCCTTTCCTCTTAAAAAGAAACATCTCAAAAGTGCATATTTCAGCACTCTTCCTCCCCGAGGATTTCTCAGTCTAGAGAGAAATGGATGTTTTTTCCAACTGCCTTCGAAAGGTTTGCATGTCTGCCAGGTGATTTGCATCTGGCAGCCAAATACTGCTGATAACAACCATCAATTCCTTCAAGGACTTGACACTGCATCCAATTTGTATTGCAAGTGACTGTGAAAAAGAGGTGACTGCAGCCCTTATTTTGTTAGATTTAGTCAAAACATCCCCAGAAAGAGGCAGGAGGGCATGCTGGGAACTGTTTGATGGGCCTGCTGAGAGAATAATTACATGGCCAGCAGTTTGTTCCCTTCATCTTTTGTACTGCCTTAGCGGTTTATGTGTGGTTTGAGCACTCGGCTTTTTGAACTAAGGAATCTTCACTGCCATTGTCTCTTTAGCTAATTCCCAGATTATGTAGTCTCAGATGTGAATTCCAGGGCTGCTTCTGTATTACCTGTGGTATTAGAAAATTAAAATATTTTCTTCAGTATTCCCACTCTTACTTGACATGAAATTTTCTGCACCATGGCTGTGATTGAATTACAGAGAGTTGCCAGTTCTGATTGCAAGGCTTACACAGACCTTAGGCCCATTGGCGTTTTAATCCCGTTTCGCTGAGCAGGATGAATGTCAACATTTGCAACTTCAATACCTTTTGTTTGTTTGTTAAAATTGCACATATAAACTTTGCAGGGGTTTTTATGTAACAAGTTACAGCTTAAAGTTTTCAAGAGCAACTTGGGTACCAGGGAACCAAAGATCTCTTAGAATTCTAATTCGACTCAGCAACTTTTGTTCCCTTTTTGTACGTGAAAGTATTGCCAAAATATTAATTCTCAGTTGACAGGAGTATCTAAAGCTATGAAAGGAATCACATTAAAATCTATAAGCCGTGCTTATTCAACTGACTACAAGGGGTCCATTGTAGCTGTGCTGCCTTTTATAAGGCAGGTAGGCAATTAAAACATGGTGGTAATAGCAAATCTGATCTAGCAAATCATCCTGTCAAGACCAGCCTAACTGGTCCTTTCTAGACCAGTTCTCTTCTCAGCTGCTATTCCTGACAAAAGAGATCAGCCTGAATATAGCCTAAGCCAGCCCTACTCTCTGTTTTTCTCTGGTCGTGTAGAACATGTGATTTTCAGCTCTCCAGTTTGAATGCATATACACAGCCATGTGTCTCTTGCTTTAAATACATTGAGATGAATACAAAGGAAGGAGGAGAAAAGGAAGTAAAGGAGGCAAAAATTACCATATCAGAACCTTTTGCTGGTGGATATATGGATAAAAATATATTGCTTGTGACTCCAGTGAAATGAGAATCTGCTGCTAGAGAGTTTACTACAATCTATCTTGTTAGTGCACTTGGGGACTTCAGAAGACTAGCTTTATTGGAATGGAGCTGGAAAGAAACGGATCATTGGCCCAAACTTAAAAAAAAAAAAGAAGCCATTTCCTTGGTATGAAAAGATTATCAGCATTCTCACAACGAAGGTTTTATAGAAACAAGAAACATATCTTTAAAGGAAAACTCCCTTTGACGAGAATTCTGCACAAAACAGAAAATATAAAAGGGCCTGTGGGACGGACCCTATTTTCTTCTATGTGCGCTTCTCAATTCCTCTCTTTGCTAATAGGTCACTCGGGATGTGTCTTCTTTCCAGCAGCTGAACTAGGACATCTTTGAAGGGCAGCAGGGATACAAAAGACATGCTGGCGCTATAATCAGTTTCTCAAAGGGGGAAACATTTCTGCTTCCTTTGCCACCTTTTCTGGTTTTGCACCATGTCTACTTCACCTTGCAGTTACTTGCACAGCAGAAGTGTAACTTCACTTATCAGCCAGAATCCGCCCCAGCAATCAGCCCCAGCAATCTGCTTCTGGCAGAAGTTAGTACTGGAGAAAAATCCCAAGAAATTACCTTATGGGCAATAAAGAAATGACAGGTATGTACAGTGAAAGTTTCTTGTCTTTGTTCCATTCATTAGAAATTGGGCTTAACTCTGAAGCATGAGAATTTATATCCCTTTTAAGTGTTTGGTAAATTAAGGTAATCCATGTCTTTTTCAATACTGAATAGCTGTCAGAGGTCAATTATGTGCTTTGCATTCCTCATAAGTCTATTTTCTCTTACGTTTTTAACTTCTGATCTTTTGAGCTCCTTTTTATTTTCCATTAAAAAGCCACTCTAGCTCAGGGCTACATTACTTAAAACTAAATTTGATTATCTTTTTATCTAACTTCTTACATCGAAGCAAGGCTCACTGATCTTCAGTTTACAGTGATTTTAATTAAAAACCTCTCCCAAAGCACAACAAAAAAAACTTCTAAAATCCTTTAAAAAATCATAGCTAGCTGTAGCAGGATTGCAAATAAAGGCGGATTTTTTGTTGTTGGTTTTTTTTCCCTTTTTTTTGAAGGGGGAAGGTTAGCAAGTTGGATATTTCATCCTTAACTTTCCTCAGAATTCTATTAGAATCATGGAATCATAAAAGCATAGAATCAACTAGGTTGGAAATGACCTTTAAGATCATCAAGTCCAACCATTACCCCAGGACTGCCAAGTCCACCACTAAACCATACCACTGGGGGCCTCATCTACACAGTTTTCGAACACTTCCAGGGAGGGTAAATCTACCACTTCCCTCAGCAGCCTGTTCCAATGCCTGAGCACCCTCTCTGTGAAGAAATTGTTCCTAATATCCAATCTAAACCTCTCTTGGCGCAGCTTGAGGCCATTACCTCTTGCCCTATCGCTTGTAACTTGGGAGAAGATACCTCACTACAACCTCCACTACAACCTCCTTTCAGGTAGTTGTAGAGAGTGGTAAAGTCCCCTCTGAGCCTTCTTTTCTCCAGACTAAACAACCTGAGTTCCCTCAGCCATTCCTCATAAGACTTTTTCTCCAGACCATATCTCATCCAGATCATCAGTGAAGATGTTAAACAACACTGGCCCTAACACCGAGCACTGAGGGACACCACTAGTGACCGGTCGCCAACTAGATGTGATACCATTTACCACCACTCTTTGGGCTTGGCCATCCAGCCAGTTTCCAGCCCAGTGAAGAATACATCTATGCAGGCCATGAGCAGGAATTTCTCCAGGAAAACACTGTGGGAGACAGTGTCAAATGCTTTACTTAAGTCCAAATACACAATGTCTGCAGCCTTTCGCTCATCAACCAAGTGGGTCACATTATTATAGAAGGAGATAAGGTTGGTCAAGCAGGATCTGCCCTTTATGAACCCATGCTAACTGGGCCTGATCCATCCATTTTCCCGTACGTGCTTTATGATGTCACTTAGGATCATCCGCTCCATGACCATGACCTTCCCCGGCACTGAGGTCAGGCTGGCAGGCCTGTAGTTTCCGGGGCCTTCTTTCCTGGCCTTTTTTGTAGAGAGATGTCATATTGGCCAACCTTCAATCCTCTTGGACCTGCCCACTAAACCAGGACTGCTGAGAGATGATGAAGAGTGGCTTAGCAAGCTCCTCTGCCAGCTCCTCCAGCACACTTGTGTGTAACCCATTCAGCCCCATAGACTTGTAAACATCTAAGTGGAGCAGGAGGTCTCTAACCATTTATTCCCAATTTATGGAACTTCAATTAGCTCCCCATCTCTGCCATCCAACTCAGGGAACTGAGTACCCTGAGGATGGCTGGTGTGACTACTAAAGACTGAGGCAAAGGTAGCATTAAGTACCTCACACTTCTCCTCATCCTCAGTCATTAGGCTTCCCCCAGTATCCAATAGAGGATGGAGGTTCTCCTTGGCCCTCCTTTTATTGCTAATATATTTGTAAAAGTACTTTTTGTATCTTTTATGGCAGTGGCCGGATTTAGTTCCATCTGTGCTTTTGCTTTTCTAACTTTCTCTGTACATAACCTAACATTAATTTCTACATAACCTAACATTCATTATTCATAACCTAACATACTCTACATAACCTAACATTCATTATTCATTTCTCTCCTATTTACCATGGTTTTATAGTATCTTGTGCTGATATCCCACTAGGTAGCTTTACCTCAGCTCCATTGCCTAAGAATCAGTTTCAATGTCAAAGTTACACCTTTTAATATGCTTTGGAAAACATTTTTAGAGAGTGTGAAAGTCTATTTGTATACAAAAATGTGCCTTCAGATCAACATTACATTACTTGCTGTTAGAATTTCCACTCATTTTTAAGTACAGTTATGAATTATGCCCACTCCTCTTACATACAGCTCAGTGTTACAAATAATTAAAAGTAACAAATGATAAAATTTGTCCTGACAGAAGGAACATATCAGATGTAAACTGGATAAATTGTATAAGAATTTACATGAGAGAAGAACTTAGTGATACTACTTCACCTGAACTTTCCTCCCTTTTGCCATTTTCAATGTTAATACTAGACTTTGGCATCTTTAAGGTGTTTCGATATCACTCAGAAATGTGACCTTCAAGCTTCAAACTTCAAAATTAGATAGAGTTTTGAGAAATGCTGAAAATTTGGGTTCATATGGTACTTTTCCTGAGTTTCCTCTAGAGTCAGTAATGAATTTTTCTAATCTATATAGCCATGAAAGTCAGAAATTGAGAGAAAACATACTGGGACTTCACTGGGAGCAGAATGTTTTGAAGATCCAGCTCAGATATTTCAACTAGTTAGTCTTGAAGTTTAGCAGCAGCTCAAACAGGCCACTGGTGTGGTATATCATAGAATCATA
>JANEMJ010020568.1:0-27535 GCA_024361745.1 Cacatua alba
CTCTGGATGGCATTCCTTCCCTCCAGCGTATCCACCAAACCACACAGCTTGGTGTCATCGGCAAACTTGCTGAGGGCTCACTCAATCCCAGTGTCCGTGTCACCGACAAAGATGTTGTACGAGACCGGTCCCAACACCGATCCCTGAGGGATACCACTCATTACTGGTCTCCAGCTGGACATTGCACCATTGACCACAACTCTTTGCATGCGGCCATCCAGCCAGTTCTTTATCCACCGAGTGGTCCATCTATGAGATTGATATCTCTCCAATTTAGAGACAAGGATGTTGTGCAGGACAGTGTCGAACGCTTTGCACAAGTCCAGGTAGATGACGCCAGATCCCTCCAGCTTTTGAAGTATCACAGTAATACAATGAGAAGCTCACCCATGTGTGCAGCAGCTGGGAGTGCTTCCAGTAAATACAATGTGGTTGTCAGTCACTTGGCAATGCCTGTAGTGAGCCTGGAATCACACTGTGTGAATGACCACCGTTGCTGGAAGACTGAGACTGTTGGAAGGTGCAGACAGGCTGCAGAGAAATGCCCTGGTCTTGTTAGACTGGGTTTCCCTCGTTTGAAGGGCAGTTGTGGAGCTGCTGAATTACAGTAGTGTGGAAGTGGTTCTTAAAAAGAGAAAAAACAACTGAAAAAGGGGGTACTTATGGAGTATTTTATATGGGGCATTTCCTGGTGGTGGCTTAAGCTCTGCAGTCAGTTTGCAGTGAATAGGTCGCTGAGGTACATGTAATCTGTGTTAACAGAGTTATAGAAAGTGAAAAATGAACTGAATGAACTTGAATGAAATGAAATGAACTTAGATTGAGCTTCAGGGTAAGCAAGGTGCAGCTTTTCTGGCCATGCCCCAGAGATTGCACGTTACCAGTTAATGTTCAGGAAGGCATGACAAAATGCTGTGTGGCCTGTCACTGACTTTGAGTTGTGCTTTGAGTCGGCCACTTGCTGAGATAGTCAAAGTAGCAAGGTATATTGTATCTAGCTTAATGCTGCGTATGGATATTATCACTTTCTTTGTCCTGTTGGGGGACCCGACCGAAAAAACCAAACCCTCCAAACCCCACAGGAAAATGTTGAGTTAGATGGCTGTAAGCACTTTATAAGGCAGGGGATAATACTGTAAACCACTTAGGTCTCTATAATTACAGGGTGATATGTTTCCTAAGCCAAGTAGAAGGGATAGAAAATACTATAAAAATAATCAGTGATTTGTTATGATTGTTTTGGTTTTCTTCAGCTTCACATATTGTGGAGCTGCATACTTCTGAAGTTTACTGATGTTCCGTTTTGTAGTTAAATCATCTGAAATCTTGGGGTTTACAAACTAAGCAGGTGATGTGTTACCAAGTGATGTAGTAAGTCACCCAGGGAACAAAAAGGTTTGGTTCGTTTTCATATGCTTCCTTATACTCAAAAGTATTTAAATAGCACAGAAGCATATAACATCCCCATTCCATTTTCCCCCAAGCCCTATAGTTCAGGATGTAGTATCTTCACTTGAGTTTAACATGGATTTCCAGAGTGATTCGGTAATTACTTTGGACCTACATGAGACAAAATCGACAAAATCCTATGATTTACAATTTCTGTGTGAAATCCTATGTAGTATTCCCTGCTTGAGGACCTGCGATCAGCATGGCTTGATTACTCATAATAGTTGAATTTGGGCTCAGCTCCAGGAAACTTCCACTCTCGTGTCAAAAAGAGACTTTGATATTTGATTGGGTTGGTATGAAATGTCATGCATCATTCTGTTATGCCTCCTATATAATTATTGTTTTTAAGCCCAAAATTTCTGTCAAGTTCAGAAGTAAGATTTTAACATTGGGTGTTTATTAGCTGTTGAGTGACATAAAATGTAAGCTTACTATTGCAAGAACTGTATTTTCAAAGGCTTTGTAAATGTTGGTGTTAAGGCTCTAGCCAGTCAAGATAAAGGTAAAATATTGTGGGGCGTTTGAGGTCTTTTGTCCAAAGGGCAATTATACTTGCTAGACAGAAGAGTGAGGCCTAAGACTTGTTATTTCTGAACTTGCTGTTCAGAAACGTTTTTCTGAAGTTTACCTTGGTTTCAGGTCTATTCAGTCTTGTCCTTTTGGCCTTAGATTTTGAACAGTGTGTTCAGATTAAGTATCTTTTTGATTACTTGTCAGGGAATTAAAATAGCTTTCTTTTTTTTTTTTTTGGCCACCAGTCATAGTTAGAATTGAAGGTATCTGTCAAAACAATTTCTTTAAGATGTTGAAGGTCTTAATGGAAAACAGTTTGGTTGTTTTTTTGTTGTTGCCTTTTCTTTTCTTTTTCCTCACAAGATGAAATGAGTCTAACAGTTTTAAGAGCTTTTATTCCAAAGTTAAGCATGAGGAAGAAAAAGTAAATGTTTAGACATCAGTCATGTCAGGAATGGTCAAAAAATCAGGAGAGATAGGAGAATCTAGAAAATCCTCACAGTTGAACTGGAATATGCACCTAGGTGAACTTGGTGTTTGATTGTCAGTAGAGATTGTCATATTTCTCAAGATCAGTATGATACGGAAAATTAAGTTTCACCTCAAATCTGCAGTTCACTCATGCCACAACTTTCTATGGCGGCAGTCTTGTGCTGTGAATCTTCATATCCAGCACTTAAAAGACTAGGGCATCAACCTGTTGATGTTGTGCTTTTGACACGTTATGTCAGACAGTGCTTTCTTTCTAGAACATGTTTCTGTGGACTGCTCTGATTAGGTTGGAATTTTTTATGTGTGTCTGTAAACATCTGTCTCCTTAATCATCTGGAGGAGAGTGTTATGTGTATTAGACACATGTTTTCTTACTCTTAACCACTGCAGTGGTATCTCTAATTTACTTCGGAGTTCCTTTTCTCCTGGCAGGAAAGTTGAGAGACTTTGTTACCATCTTATCAAGTGCTGTAGCCAGGAGACAAGGCAGCTCAAGGCAAGTTTTTGCTTGGTCAGCTTCCAGAGCATGTCTTTGTAACTGTAGGATAAGCACTTATCTGTAGTGTGTAAAAACCTCATCTGGAACTATTAAAATTGTTAACATTGCTGGTGTTTCACTATATCTTGCTCTAGTTTTCTCTTTTTTTTCTTTTTAAGTTTTTGTTTAAAACCAAAGCCATTCCGTGGTTACCTGAGGATTTCGGAACTGTGTAACTAAATTCCATTTTTGTGTAGCTAATAGGTTAAGTTTCAGCATGATACAGGTTGTACGTTTGCTTTTGGTGTAGTGTGAGTTGGGGAAGCAGGCAGGGCCACTAAATTAGTATAAAATTTGATGTATAACATTTGGTATGTTTTTGGATATTATTAAAGAGATTAACACTTTTTCCAGAGGTGACACGTACACATTTTATGTGTATCAGACAGATGTCTTGATTCTAGGCATCCTTGAGGTTAGCACAATTCAAGCTCAATTGCATGCCTTGTTGTTAGTAGTAGTTAATATCTGTCCATTTACAAAACTATATTACCAGTTCTCTCTTGAACTTTGTCTGTACTAAGAATTTAAGTAAAGTTGCTTATGCTGTAACACTTAAAAGTTCATGGTTTGAGTTTTAAAAATACATATGGAGAAGGCACCATATGCGATACGGAAGTATTCAGAATATATCAGACACTATTAGCTGTAATAGCTTTCAAGGCTCTTTTACCAAGGTAAATATTGATCACAGTTTCATCTGTGTTAAATATTGAGAGGATGTGGGTGTTGTGGCACCTTCCACATTTGATGCCCTTGCTGGATTTTCAAATGGCTACATAGCAGTGTTACTTACTCACTCCGCAGATGCTGGCAATTGGTGCTAGTGGTTGTGCCCACAAAGCTTTCTTGGGTGGGAAAAAACGTTAAGCATTAAAAAATCTTTAAATACTTGATTTAAGACTGTAAATCGGCTTGTTACATCATGTATCCAGTGGGCTAACAGAAGCTCTCTTTTGTCTGATATCCCATCTGTAAGACACAGCACAGGTACTGGAAACCTGGTTTCAAAGTAGTGACTCTCAGCTCTCTGGAACACAATTATAAATGAAGCTTCAGTGCTTTGGTTTGCTATTGTCTCTCTTTAGAGAGATACAGAAACATGCATCTTGGCATATTCGTGTCGCTGCAGCAGAATCTTCTCAAGACCCCCCAAGGCTTATGATACTTCCGGTGGTTCATGTTACTGGTATTTCTGTAATGAAATACAAAACCAAAATGATGTCTGGATGTAGCTGAAGTTAGAATTTGGCACTACACTCCTGCAGCTAAAATATGTATCTTTGAAGTTTTTAATAGTTTCAGAATGGTTCTTTTTTGTAGTACGACTTCATTCTTAATGTTTGAGCAGTGCTTTGAAGTTCTGAAGATCAGAAGCACTGCTGAATTAATGACCATTAAAATCTGACAAGTGGCTACTCCAGGTGATTAAATTGCTTTGGTATTTTGAACGCTAAATTTACAAGGCTGGAAGACTCTTGAGTTTTATTTGGGAGTTATTTGTATATCCTTTAGAGTCTTAGTATACCTGAATGTTTCTTACATACTAATTGTATTTACTAAATCCAAGCTGCATACAATTATTGTGTGTTCAGAGGTATCAGAATTTAGAAGTCAAATTACTTGACACATTTTCTGCTTGAGTACATAGCCTTCCTGGTTGGCCAGCTGCATTACTTAACAGGAATAGTTGGAATGTGGTTTGGTTACTGTTAATTTCATATAGCAGTGGTACGGCAGGGAAGGGTCTAGGGGTGTTTAAAACCAGTTTGTACGAAGAGACGTTATCTCTTATTAGATTAATAAATAGGTGGATGGGAATTATAAATAGTGTTTGCAAAGTGAATCAGTACTGGATGAAGGATGGGTTAGATGGTGTTCATTTAGATTTCCTTGGGATTTTTCTTTTCCTGTGTCATTTTGAAAAATTGGTTTGTATTTCTCAGTGTGTTGTTACTTGCATTGTTTGTATTAAGTTTTCTTACCTTTATTTTCAGAACAGTAAAAGTATTCTGATGCTTTATAAACATAACATCATTTTGAGGAAATGTCTAGATACAAGCTAGTGTTCATTTTTTGCCTCTGTGTGTGGTTTACTCAATATGAAGTATTGATTTGTGTAGTCAAATGCCATGGCATTGTTATGTTGTTGTATAGTGACCAGCTCTTCCTGCTGTATGTAGACTAGCAAATAAATGGAAATTACATTTTTAATGTTTGAAACTGGTCTTGTTCTCACCAGAGAAATAGTTCTTCACACCTGAAGGTCTCCTTTTTAGTACTGAAACACAAGCTCCAGTGCACGTTTCCCTCATAGTCATATGGTAGTTTTTTGATGACAGGTTTTTCAATCCACGTTTAAGAGCCTGCTATACTAAAGACTTGTGTCTTATGTGGTAAATAAAACAAAGAACAAAATGTAAAACAAGAATAGTGTGTCATTGGATGCATTTCTCAGACTTGTTCGTTTATCTTTTATTAATTATTTTGGTGGCTTATGCATTTTCAAGTGCAGTCATAAACCTCAACTTCAGCAGCTTTCTAACGGGTGTGAAATTCAGAGCTCCTGACCTTCTCTGCTACCTTTCTCAGACTCTTAGAAAAAAAGCTTGCAGATAGGCCCAAATAGGGGTCTGTACCTCCCTGAATAACATCTGTGGTGGTCTTCAGGCTGGAAATTGAAAACTGCAGACTTGTGTAATAACTTCATTGTGCATTGAGGTATTTGGCTAACATTTAAGAATTTTGAACTCCTGGTTTTATCTCCCTGAAAAATCACTAATACTTTATGACGGCCAATGCTCATTTCATTTGTGTCTGCTTCCTGCGAGCAGTTACCATCAGAAATGCTGCAATAAAATTGGTGCCGTATCACAAATCTCCTAGAATAGAATTAAAGAGGCAAACAGGATTCACGGTAACAAGGACAGTGTCAGTGTGCACAGAAAACTCAGGAGCAGATGAGAAAAATACAGGAGAAGGTAAATCTTACACGAATGTGGAGAGGTGAGAATAGTTATATAGTAGGCGGAGGGCATGCTGTGCTGTAATCTTTACAGTTAGTTATGGATTCCTTAACTGTGCAAGACAGAGCCTATGGCAGATATATGACAAACCTTAACTTTATACTAAATTCAGGTTGAATATTGTTTATGTTCTGGCTATATGGTGGAAAACATCCATCTTCCACATCCAGGTGATCTCAGACTGGTGTTTGCTCTATAGCCTTCAGCACTGTTAAATTCTGCTTCACTGTCTGATCTTAATTTGCTTACTATTTTCCCATGAAATGAGATTTATATCACCAAAGTATATATTTGTCTCTCTGCTCTGTAAACTTACTGTAATAAATTGGATAAAAAGGTACGGCTTCAAGGGTCTTGAGGGACAGATGTGAATGTGTATTGGGGTGAAATGGTGTTACCCATCTGAGATTGAGGCATCTCAATGCAAGTGTATTTAGATGCAGGGGAAAGCACAAGTGAGTGATGTTGTGAATAAACAAGAAATCAAGTGGGTTTTAGCCCTGTTTGATATTTATATCCAGCTTTGTTGGGAAAAGGTATTTCTTTTCCATTCTCTGACATTCCTCATTTTCCAGCAGGCTGAAGGTCTTGGTTTTCCCATTTTAGCTCAGAAAGGCAATGTATTTGTAAAGAATTTATTTTCTAGTCAACTTTTCTTCTGTTTAACCTACATAGTGGTGCTTTAATTCATTAATGGTGTTTTTTAAAGTTGTGACATGAAGTTCTGTGAAACAACCAAGGGGAAAGCTAAGGACAGGTATGTGTTCCTGATGTGTAAATATGAACTTAACATTATTTTCCCCCCTCTCTCCCCCGTAGAATGTTCACTAAATGCAAGTGTTTGTACAAAATCTGTTCTCAGGGTGGTTGAGCTGAAATATATTAGGCTAGTCTGTTTGCCAGTAGACATTACAGTAATATTGCTTTAATGACAGTATAGTCATCAGATGATTTCTGATGCATTCTGGCTGGCTTGATTAAGGTTTAGTGAAATAAAACCCGCTTAAGCTGGACAAAGCATAAGTTCTTTCAAGTCTGTGTTTGTGGTTAGTGTCTTAGCTTGTTCTGGTTCTTATTGTTAAGCATAAAATATTATTTAAGTATTACATATTTCTAGCAAATGACTGACTGTTTTTGAGTGGTTTTGTTCATACTATTCCAATTTACAGTATCACCTCATGAGAATTATTCATTGTAGAGTTCAGACTTAGGGAAGGAAGTGAGAATTACTTTATTAAAAATATGATGAGTACTTTGTGCTTCTTTTACCATTATTCTGAAGTATCCTATGACACAGTTTACAAAATATAAATTAAACTGTCACCTGATGTAAAACTGCTATGAGATGTGATTTTCAAGGTTAATGCAACTGAAATTTGATGTATTTTGTACGTTTTAAAAACTTCTTACTAGTTTCAGCATAGTTACTTTTAAGGTGTTTTGTTAGTTTCTTGTGCAGTGTTTCCCTCAGGAGGGAGCTTACTGCCCCTGCAAAACAGTTTTTAACAGTTACAGCAACAAGGTAAAAAAGATCAATATCTCATTTTAGAAGGGTGTTTTAGAAAATTGGTTTAGAACTGCATCTTGACCGTTCATTTAATTGTCTCTTTTTTAATTCTGTAATACTAGACCAGCCACCTATTCTTCAACTTATATTAAAATTGGTGGTGTTTAAGCCAGTAGCTGTCTTGGTTTGCAGCTTTAATTTATGCAACACTTAAATAAATTTAAAAATCCAAATATGTAGTTTGAGGACAAAAAACTGCATCGCATATTATGATTTTGTTGTTTTGTTTTCTAGGTTGTGTTAAAGATCATTAAGCATTACCAAGAAGAAGGCCAGGGGAATGAAGTGGTCCAAGGAGTGCTGCTGGGTCTCGTGGTGGATGACAGACTTGAAATCACAAATTGCTTCCCTTTCCCTCAGCATACAGAAGATGATGCAGACTTTGATGAAGGTAATGGTTACAGTCTTGAAAAACTTTAAAAGAATATAAAATCCATATGTGCAAAAAATGATTTATTTTTTTCCACAGTGGCCAGAACCTTGTATATGGTCAGAGAGTGTTTTTGTTTGACTTGAGGCACCAATGGGTTGTTTGCAGTGCTGTACTGAGTGTCCAGCTGAAAACTTGTCTTTATAAGGAAAGTTGTAGAGATAAATACTGTATTATATGGACACACTTACTTTGGATTAAGACTATCCACACAGGAAGTTACGTTAGTCTCCAGTCTGTAATTCATACGGACTTTAAAGCTTTTTATGAAAATGGCTTTGTGTGTTATATGTCTGTGTGCATACATACACCTATGTACATAGTCAGGTATATAAAATGCCTCTCTGTGGATTTATTTGTGTTAAGTACTCATTGAAAGCCTGGAGAGCAGAGCTTTGTAAGTTTAATAAGCTCTGGTTAACTTGAAATCTGGGTGATCTTTTCTCTTCTCCAAGCAAGCTAGAAGTAGCATCAGTGGTTTCTGTCTGTCTTGGTGTTTCCTTACTGATCCTAATGATGTTTTTTTAGTGCCATTAAGTCAGTATAATTGGCTTGACACAGAATGATATAAAATTTATAAAGTAAACTTGAAAGGCTTGCAATTCTTATCTTTGTAATGTAGATATATGTGTGTTAATGATGCTAGTAGAAATGCTTCTTTGTTAGGGCTTAAAGAGAGACAGTTCAACTTCAAGAGTAACTAAAGAGGCAATATAGTCAAAATAGTTGTGGTTGGAAGCTTGTTTCTATCTAATTTTGATAATTCAGTTCGAGCAAGATTACTTAATCTTTAAGTATAAACTGCCTTACTTATAATGAGATTAGGTATTATTAAATTAATATCTTATTACAAAAGAATCTTCGGCCCTGCCTTTTAAAAGAGAGAGCATTTTAAGAATTCTTTGCAACTTGGTAAGGTTTCTGAGCTGTTTATTGCTTCTGTTGTGGGATTATACAATTTGCTATATGGAAAAAAAAGAAAAGGCAAAACACAAGGGAGTCTGAATTGTCCTCCATTAATATGGTGCTTGAGTCAGAACTATATTTTATTAAAGCCTGAAAGATGTCTTAAAGATTCATTCTTTTCTGGAGCTCTTCAAAGGATTGGACTTATCTAAATTTTTAATTGGAGCCCATGCTTCAGTTCTTCCTGTAGAAAATGGCTGAATTATTTCCACGTAGCTGATAGGCAAGCAAGGAGTGAAATAAATTTTAGTTTCAGAGGTGGATTCATCTCACCATATGGTGACTACCATGCTGAAGCTGTAAGTCTGTGATCTGGTATGCAAGGTTCAACTCTTCCTGCTTGGAAGAAACTTCATTGCTAGAAAGAGGCTCTTGTTACTGCTCTTTCTTTTTCTCTTTTTAGCAAGTAGGCTATAATCTTATCATTAATAATGTGCAAAAGAGCAATGCTTGTGGAGCTTCTGTCACCTGGATGCCTTGCTAGAGGCATGCATCAGCGTCACTGTGATAGTTTCACTTTCTACTCTGGCTAGGGTTTGCTCTTCTTTCTGTGCCTTCATCTTCTTCAGTCTCTACTGTGTGGGTCACAGAGAGGTTCTTTCTGTATTTTTCTCAGTGAAATACAGTTAAATAGACTGAACCCTTCAGGAAATGCACCACACCTTCATTCTGCTTTCTCTTTACTTAGGGCGTGTTCAGCCCTTTGACCTATGTAGTAGAGGCTAGGGAAGATGAAAACCCAAATAAAATGGCTCTTGAGGTTGCCAGCTTGAGCATTAGATACCTTTTTACGCTGTATATAGAGTTGTTTTCTGCCTTGCCAATGTGAAAAACAATAATCTTCTGTAAATGTTTCTTGTTTGTTTTCTCTGGAGCCATGTTTCCCTATGCAAGCATCCTGCCAGATTTTTGAAAGATTCCTTTTTTTTATTCTAGATACAGGTATTCCAGTAGAGAAATCTGTTGTTACATGCCAGAACTTTTAAATTCAGGATGTTAAAAACCAAACCAAGCAAGGCACCTCCCTCCCTACGAGACTTTTATGTTATATCAGTGTCATAGCTGGCTTTATATATTTGCACAAATTCAGATCCAGAGGTGTGGAAGGAAAGTATGAGGATGTTGACACTTCAGTGCCTCTGTCTCCCAGAATGATGCTTAATGTTGTTGACATTGGTCAGAAGAACATTGTGTTGGCATTTCTTCCTTAGTGTATTCCCCCTCCACCTTGTCAAAAATTCTGGGATACGAACAGTCCTATTGAGATTCCAAGTTTCTGGGCCTGCAAAAAGCATTTTGCGTTAGACTTTGGTCATACCTGATCTTATGTTAATGCAGGGACTGTTGTGTTGGCTGAGGGGCCACACTACCCCAGCTGCCCTTCTCCTGAGGGGAGGAAACGGCGAGCAACTGTGGTGTGGTTGTCTGTTGGCAAACTCCTAATCTGCTGCACTGAGAATAGAATGGATAGACCCCAAAAAAGCATTTCTTCCATATCGTTTTGCAGGAACTCTAGGAACAGGTCACCTGAAAATACTCGTTTGCTTTGAGGTCTCGAGGTGATCATTGTTAAGAGAATTGAGCTTATGTTCCGGAGAGTGTTATTTGAGCAAGCAAACTGTTGGATAATTGGCAAGACACATTTAAGCTAATGCTTTACTTTTTCAAACTGAGCAAATCTAATATAAAACACATTTTTGAGAGTGCTAAGAAAATATCCTTAATTTGAACTTGAACTAGGTATGCATGACATTTAAGAATCAGTTTGATAAACATGCATTTCTAACTTGTTAGCAACAACCATTTCTTCTGATATGCTTAGATATGCTGCTGTTAGGGTGCCATTTTATCTCTTGCTGCTAATGCCTGAGGTAATACTAAGTTTTGACTACTTGCTGCAACAGAATTCCCTCAGAAGTTAAATTTTTGATTAAAGAACCCCCCAAACATACCCAGACTTACTCTTTCAAGGCAAGAACATTTTTGAGTGTACTTTGAGTTGGACTATATCTAGAAACTACGGAAAACATGAGAGGTTTTTTTTAGCTTCAAGTAATTCTCATTACAAATCTGGGAGGATTGTCTACCATTTATGTGAATCCACAGGTGTTTTCCATCTTACAAAGTTTCTCCTGCAGTGTTGTCTTCCTACGGTCCTTTTTACAAAGTGTCATTTTTTGGTAAGATTTTCCTGTCAGGGAAGTCTTAAAAACAGTTTGGCCTGTTGCAGCATGAGGTTTTTGGAGGGGGTGAGAGGGTTCAACCCAGCTTTCTGTGTTAGAAATCCGTAGGTGAAGTTTGGTTGATGATGTGTGAGCTAATGGTGGAAAATCACAGAACCAGGGGTATGTTGTTCAGTCTTCAGCAAAAGATGCTTCAGCACAAACGTTTTGGGGCTGCACTCTGGGCTTTTGGTCAGGCATTTATTTTTCAGATAACTGTGTTTCCTTATTACTAGTGCACTTAAATCTTCATTGATATTGAATTTATTTCTCAAAACACAGGTATTTAATTTTAAGGACATACTTTGTTATCTACAGGCACAGCCCTTATTCCCATGTGCCTCCCTCCCATCCTCCAGCTGATAGATTCAGCTCTTGTTTAGGGAAAGTTGGATTTCTGCTGTAAGGATTTTTGGCTTAGGCATTTCTGTGAAATGATGCAGTACCCCAGCTTGTGGTTCTGGGGGTATTTTTCTGAGAATTGCTTTCACTTTAGGGTACTCCTAAGCTTTTTCTGAGTATAGTTTTGCTTTCTTTCAGTTGACGTTTACACAAAAGGTGTAATGCATGAGGTTTATTTTCTGTCTAAGAAATAAATGTATTATTCTTGACTATAAATTTTGTATCGAAGTGACAGGTGAAGTTCAATCCTTTGCACTTCATTGTTTTTATCTTCAGAGCTGTTCGCTGAGTAGCTCTTCTCCCTACTTAAAGGAAATTTATATTCCTTTCATGGAAAGCAACTGTTAAAAGTGTAACATACATCTTGTAATTCATTATAGATCTTGTGAGACATTATTTTGATAAAGTATTTTGAAACAGATTTTATATCAAGCTGATATGTTTTAGAACCTTACTTAGAAAGCTGAGATAATAAATTAAGTGCTGTGGTAATTATGCCAATAGAAACTTTGAGACAGTTGTATAATTATGTATCAAAATAAGTTCTAGAAGGCTGTAACTTTTTCTTCTTTTGTAACTATGTAGAGTTTTCATTAGATTCCCTCTGAAATGCTATGGATGAAAAGATGAGGCCATTTTCTAAATACCTCCCCCAGCCCCCAACGTGATTTTTACTTCTTACCCAAGAAGGTTAATTTTTCAGTTTTCAGGTTAGAAGTATCTTGATGATTAAAGACTCCGATATCTGCTTTTTTCTGTGCTGTAGGTTGTATTTAGTTCTAACATCAGTCAGTGATACAACTAGAAGTAACATAGTGCAACATTTCCACAAAAGTGCTGTATTCTTTAGCCTCAAACAATGCAGTTGCATATGGAGAAATGTATCATAGTTCCTATATAGTACTTTTCCAGGGGTTTCATCAGCCAGGGGTAGCAGCTGTTCATACTGCGGAGCCTTACCTCCAGTGTTACCAGTGCAGAGCGATATATGGCTCTTGCGGAAGCGGAAGGCTTCAGGTAGCTAAAAGGAACATGCTTAGAAAAGTTAATCTAAGGTAAAGCAGTGAACTGAATGCGTGCCTTTGAACTGCTGCTTGCTGCAGTGAGAACGCAGCAAGTGTTGGTTGTGTTGAGGCCTCTTCTGTTTTATTGGAGGCCTTGTTCTTGAGGATACGTTTCTTGAAGCTGGTGATCTGCAACACCAGTTTGGCATTATAGGGGCTTCAAGACCTCAGTCACATGAGTTCTTACCCTTTCCATCATACTGTGTCTCCGTGCAGAGGTGTGGTGGTGTTTGCAGGACTGTTTTGGCTTTTTAAAAAGCATCTCCAGAAAATGGACTTCTGTCTTGCGGAGTCATATTTTTGCTTCAATAGTTAATAGTGTAGCTCCACAAACAGCCTTGTGAGTACAACTAGAGAGGTAGCATGAAACCCTAAGGTGCTTGAAACCCCTATATGGTCAAACCAGGATCTCTGAGATAATATGTAGGTTGATTTATTTTGCTAGTGTCCTGATGTCATTAAATCACAACCCCCTAGTTCTGTTGATTCATCTCCTTTCTGCAAAGGCTTCTGTCAAGGCTAAATTTTGCCAGTTTTTCTTGGGAAAACAACTTCCAGTTATTCCCATTTAAAATCTGCTAGTATTATAACTCAGAGGTTTATCATTGCAGGCAGATCTTTTATTTCTCTCATATTGTTTCAGGACAGAATTTGAGCATGCTCTAACTGTGTTCTGAATAGGTAGATGCAGTTTCAGCTGACAAATTCTTTGCTGTTTTTTGTTTAGGTTTATCCTCTTTAGGTATCACAGTTGGCAAAAATAGAGGTGGTCATGTGTATTGTCTTTTATTGTAGGAAAATGGAATGTTTATGAATTGCAGAAATCCAGTTATATGAAATTAAAGTTTTATTTCACTAAGGACAGGAACAGATGATCCAAAAGCTCCTAAATCACAGCCTTGATTCTGGCTCCAGTTATAGTCCATTTATCGGAATTCTTCACCTGTATTTTTCCTGAGTTCCTGTAGTAATTTAGGAAAAAAGCCATACTATGTAAATGCTGACTTATCCATTGCAAAGTGCTGGCAAAAGCCCATCAGGTTTGTGTGTGCATTTACGAGTTTCACTTTGTGCTATATGTAAAAAGGATATTGAATTCCAAGTTGGATTTTTTTTTCTTTATCATTTGCGTGTAAGGAATTACTGAAATAGTCTGTAGACTTGGTGAGGATTAATTTGTATAAGGAATTCAGGTGGTTGTGGCAGAAGGTGGATGGTCATTTGTTAAACACTCAGAACTGTCTCATCTAGTCTTCCATATTTTGGGTTTGGTTTTTTAATGCGAGTGGCCAGAGCTCATACTGAAATATACTGATTGGCAGAGAGTTTGGTTATTATGTGTGCTTAATTGTCATGTTATAAGATGTATCCTATAACCAAGGTTCTTTAATAAAGCTGCTAATCACATCTTTGTGCTTTACCTGTCACTAGTGCGAGTTCTTGATTTGTTTCCTAAAGGGAAGCTAATATTGACACTGTTTGCATAATTGTAATGGTTCAGTGGAGTAGGCATGCAGCATGATGATGTTTTGTTCAGCTTTGATATTGTGCTGACTTATCTTTGCTGGGTTTTTTTTTTGTCTTTATTGGGCAAAGAAGAATAAATTCAGGTAAAAGGCTAATTTTCAGGGCACAGTCTAAAATGCCCTGTGTGTGCAGATACTTGGGCACGTCTGTGTCACAAACAGCAATATACTCCGAAGTATGCTTTTGTAATAAAAAGTCCTAAAAAAAAAGTGCTTTTAATTATCTTGAATGTGATGGAGAAAGGTGAAAAGTATGTGTTTGTATCCTCACCTCCATTTTAAAGCTCTTAACTCAGCCTGTGGACTGGTAGCAGGCGGTCTGGAAGGAGCCCCCGTTAGAGGGCACTCGTACCCAGCACACCAGCTCTGGCTGGCTGCTGCTGAGCCAGGAGACCTGGGGCTTGCAGGCAGGAGAGGGATAAAAATCATTTTCATCTGATAAGGTTCATATAATCTTTTATACATGTGAATTCCGAAAATACGTTACAAAGTGCATTGAATTAAATACAGCTCTACTGACTCAGTGTTTTTTTGTTTCTTAAATCGGCCTAAATGTGCTGCATGTTCTAAGGAACTATATAGATGGGTAGAATTGGACTCCGACTTTTGTGTATGTATGTACCTAAAAGCAGAACAGGAGCTTTCTTGTTTTGCAGGTTCTGTTCTTCACGTCCCAATTCTACCACACGTAACTAAGGAAGAGGAGATAGCACTTGTGGTGGAACTTCTTGAGGGTATTTAAGTAGGGTTATACTACTGGACTGTGCAGACTTTCCGAAGATGTATACAAACTATTCCTTTTCTGATAGTATTGCACGAAATGCCTGAAATGCCGTGTTTATTGCATTTCTGGGTTTTCAAGTTGATTTTTTACTGTAAAGGCAATGCTTTAAAATGGTAGGTACATCCCGTCATTCAACATCTAATTTTGAATAAAAAAAGAGAAATAATTTTGCTTTTAAAGCACCAGGCATATTGAAGTTTTATTTAAATTCAGTTCCATTAAAATTCTGCTGCAAAAGAAGTTAATGTTATTTGCTTTTAAATGCAAAAATCTACTACGTTTTGGTGGTTTTTTTGTGTGTGTGTGTTTGTTTTTTGTTTTTTTTTTTTTTTTAAAGGAAAATACATTTTCATGGCATTTTTCCTTGGGTAATTTTAAACATAAAAACCTTCTGGCTGCTTAGATTCTGATAAATCCAGTCATAGGTTGTTTGATTATTATGTTTTTTAACAATCCACGATTGCAGTGGATATTATTGTGGAATCTAATAACTTCCATGCTGAAGTTTACTGAAAATTATGCTTAAGAATAATTGTTTAGTAATTCTAAAAATGAAGTTAGATAAGCATCTATTTTCAATGGTAGGTAGTTTGCTGTACGTAACTGTCTTCTATCGGCATTGGAATGAGCTGGAAGATTGTATCCAGCTCAGTTTTGCATTTAACTGTTTCACTATTTGCAAGTTTTGCAGTTGAAGCTGGGAGGTTTTTGCTTCATAGTTTGTGTTCTACCTTAGTTGTATTCTTTATTTATAATCATGATATATGATCATTTAGTTTGCTACATGAGTATTTTGTATAGTTTTGTAACACTTGCAGGAACTCATTAATTTTTATGTAATCAGCAGTATGAAAGCCCAATTTATTTTACCTGCAATTCAGGTAAAATACTACAAATGAGCTATTCTGAATTTGATTTTTCTTGCTAATATAATGAGCTCAACTTTGACTGAAGACATAAAAGTGCACAGAAGAGGAAAACTAATTAAATAATAAAGTATATTCAGATGTTTAATATTTGTTCTTTGATTTCAGGCATCAGTCTGAATTTTATGCCTATATTACGGTTTGTGATTTGAAAACATTAAGCCTTATGCTTACTGTTTATTAGGGGAGAGAAAATGTTCAGGTATCTACCCCCAGTACTCAAAAGTTTTAAAAATAATTTTTGATGAGTTATAAAAAATCTGAAGGTTATTTGGTTTTTACAGATTCATTTAATGTTTAATTTACTCCATTTTGGGAATATGCAAGAACCCTGACATATAAAAATATTTCGTATTCCCCCACACTTTAAATCACACAGATATAAATGACCGTGTGTTTTTATTTTATCATCAACTTGTGGAAATATTATGGTAAACGCTGTCTAATGTGCTAGTTCCTATTAAAAGCAGAGACTCCCAAGTAATTCTTTTAGCTGTTCTACTACAGATTAGTTTACGAAATGGTATTGCTGTGAACATATGGCAAAGATGAAACCTGCTGGTTTCCCCCCTCCCCTCCCCAGATGTAATGTATCTTTAACTAAGCATTTCAATTTTACTGTACTGCAGTTCAGGAAAAAAGTCTGGGTATAACCATTTGTACATTAAGGAAACAGAGTTTTTTCAGGCAATTGCTATTACATTTAATAGACATCCTGGTGGATCCTGTATTCATCTTGCCCAACTGAGATAGGTGCCACCTTGGGTGCCTAAAAGTTAGAAAAGTAGTAGCTTTACCCTACTTTGAAGGAAATAAACCTTCATCCGGAAGGAAGCTCAGACCACGTAAAGATGGTTCTGTCAACTCTGCTAAATTTTCATCTTCTGGTTATGATTCTTCAGTATCAGATGTGCTGCAGGAGTAGGCATTTCCATTGGGCTGCCTGGGTCACTCTCGCTGTGCTTTTTGCATGTCTTGTTTTGGCCTGTAGCATGTCCTTTCTTAAGTGACAGATTGTTCGTGGTGCCTCTGTTCCCCCAAAGCTTTGGCCAGTTATTTTGTCTCCACACTTGTTTGTTCTTTTGGTAAGACTTCTCCGAGTGTGACTGGATCCAGAGGAAGGGCATGTTCTTTAAACACCTCCTTATTACCTCTTTTCATTCCCCCTCTTTCATTTTTTGCTAATGCAAGTATGTAGCTATTTCCTTCCCTGACGAATGCTGCAATAAACTTGAGGGAGCTGAAGAAAAGCATGGCAAAATGAACAAATCCCACATGCTAGTATTTTTTTCTGAGAGCCAAAATGAAGGAAATGCCTGTAGTCCTATTGAACAACAAGTCAATCCATACATCTGGGTGAAAAATTAGACAAACTGGTTGAAATAAGTAGTAGTAGTAAATGTAGAAAAATATTTTTGGTTCTTGTTTCTTGCTCCATAATGTTATGCTCTCAACTGCATAATGTGGAAAAATTATGGACCAGTTTTCTCTTCTAGAAGAAAATGCTACATACTAGAGGTATAGAACACAATAAACCCAAGTTGCACCTTTTTTGCTTATAACGTTTATTTTTTTGATTGAAAGACAGAGACATAGAATCATAGAATCATAGAATAGTTAGGGTTGGAAAGGACCTTAAGATCATCTAGTTCCAACCCCCCTGCCATGTGCAGAGACACCTCACACTAAACCATTAGGTTCAGTACTGAATATTGAATTGAATACTTAAGAAACAGACTTGAAATCCATTTTGCTAACAGGAAACTGACTCTAGCACTGGATGGAGTAGAAGGGATAAGAAATTGATTCTCAAAGATTACTAAGCATAAAGGATTTTCTAGAGAAATACTAGTCTTTGTTAGAAAAGAGAAAAATCCTTAGTGGATTTTAAGTTTATATCTATATTTTCACATTATTTATGATGAATGTATGTTGTTACCGCCAGTGGTGTGGTCAAAAGTATATGGAGAAACTGAGGAAGCGCAAACTGAGCAGATCATAGATCTTGCATTTTGCTGTAGTCTTATAAGCCAGTGTATAGAATCTTAACAGAGGCAAAATGTAAGGAAATAACTTCTTTAAAGCTCTACTGAAGATGAGCAGGGTGTATGCATAGCTGCACATGCCATAGTGCGTAGTAGCTTAAATTTATGAAACTCCTTACTGACTATACCTACAAATGTATTTATTGCAGATGAGGTTGTTCTCACCCATCTAACTTCAAGACATTTACTATATTTTGGTTTGTGGTGTGTGGTGAAAAGTTGCTGTAGTTGCTGTAGTCTTTTGTTTCACTGTTTGCTGAATACACAGTTATTGGATTACATGCTTCAGTTCAGCGTAAATTCATGCAGTAGAAAAATACACATTAAAATAGATTATTTACTTTTCAGTAAAATACTTGTATGTTTTTGTAGGTTTAGTGTGATAAATGCTTGATGCACATATTTATAGCCAACATGAACATGCAGCATCATGGAGTCAGTAATAGAAATGGAAAGATTTAAAACTTGTTTAGAAAACAAGATAGTCATGTTCTTTGTGCGATATATTTAGGTCAGAAGGGACATCTGCTAAGGATAATTTTTTAACACTTGCTTAACAATCCTAATATAACATGGTCTATTCATCAGTCATACTGTTCCTGATTTGGCTAGTGTGGATTTTAGTGATTCCCGATGTGCATTCAGGCTCTCTTAATTGCTAGTTTCTTGCTGTTCTATCTTATTGTTTTGTAGGACAATGCGTAAGCAGGCACAGAGTAATCAAAATGGTTTCCCTGGCCATATTAGGCACCTAACAGGGATATATTTGCTCTGCAGTATGTGCATGTTTTTGCAAGTGGAAGTCTCGTAGAAACAGAATAAATCTTAACAGGGAAGCAATTCAACAAGCCTTGAACATGTTATTCAGTATGTCTGTGAATATATATTAAAAATATATATTTATACTTATACCTGTGTGTGTATATATATTTATATATAAAAACCTAATCCGTGCAATATATCTTGGAGCTTTTATAATGTGCGTTTATGCAGCAGAGAAATTTAGAGGGGTAAGTTAGGGAGGCACTACAAGCACTGAACATCACTATTTCGGAATTCTCGATAAACTGTTGAATTGTGCCAGTTTTGTACCTTTGGTTGAGAAAGAAAAGCTGGTTCAGAGATATTTGCAGTATAAGTGAGATCTAATCTTTCACGTTCACATGAAGTCAGAATTTCATTTAGCTGTAAGGCGTTTGACTCCCGAAGAGATGCATGTAATGTTCCTTGAACTAGCATATGCGAGGCAGAGAGCAAGAAAGATGGGCGTTGCTGGACTTTGTTGTTTGAGGGGAGAAGGGGCTATGGTGGGTGTTAGGTTTTGGTATTAGTGAAACAGGGAAACTCATCAGCTGAAGTCTGGCAAAATTACTGAAAAGGGTATTTGCAATTTGACTTCCACGTGTAAATGGAAATAGTTTTGTTCCCCCCACCCATGTTGGTTTTTCTCTTGTCTGATTTCTAACAGTTTTTACTGCTCCATATTGCATTCTTACCTACTGATAGTTTAATAGCTGGTTAATATTTTAGGATAGTCATTCTAATCATTAAGTGGTTTAGTGCAGTTATGCAACTCTGATTTGTTTGTGATAGTGAAAGAAAAAAAGAAAGCAGAAATAGCTTTTGTAGCAGGTTGGGAGAAGCTTACTTTAAGGCTTACTCCAGGTGCTGAATTGTGTTTAAACCTAAGTCTTATCCTTCTGATCAATTTTGGGAGGAAACAAAAGGACTTTATTTGCTAGATTTGTTACTCTTATGTTCACTCAGTTGTCTTAGCCAAGCACAACAGATGATCTTTAAAATCCCGCGTAGCTGCAAAACATGAACATAGGGATTTTTTTTCCCCAATTCTTTAAGTGATTTTTAGTTCTCCTCCAACAGCGCGTGTTTAGGAAAACTGGCTTGGGCTATTAAAGCATTACTAATGATTGGGAATAAATCAGCTTGTGGCTGTTAAGTCAGTTGAGTACAGTTGAAAGACCATACTCTACACAAATGTTGATTTCATTCAGAGTTTAAATGTGTAGCTGTATGGCTTAATTGAAGTATTTTATTGGACTTGATCGTTGTTCTCCACATTAAATAGTTGAAAACTTGATTCATCTATGCACTGTTGATTAAAACAGTTTGGCAAAAGCTTTATGTAAAGTGCTTTACTTAAAGTATGCTTTATGAAACGTACAGTTTAAGCATAGAGCTGCTGATTTTCTGTGGCTGCAGCCTGGGAGGAAGAATGAGGGAAGATCGTTTGAAAAGGGAATTGAAGACGCTGTTGTAAGGATGCAGTTTGGACACTGGGTGCCACTCCTGGTACACAGTGAGGCTCAAAAGCCTTTCTCACGCAGTAGAACGACAAGCACTCTTAAAAATGGAGCTCTTTGTTACTTGGGAAATTCTGAATGTCTTAGTCCCCTGAGCCTACTGGTTCTTCTAGTTGAAAAACATATTCTTGACTCTTACAAAGAGTAACTAACGCTACAAGGGTAGGATTTCTATTATTTCGTTATATTATGAGGATGATTTTCTAGACTTGATGTGTTGCTCTCTGGTTATGTAGCTCCCATCATAAGCATAAAGGACAAAGTCGCAGCGCCAATTGCTCAGGAACTGGATCAAACATTGCCACTCTCAGGAATAGGAAGAATAATTGCAAAGCAAAACAGGAATGAAATGTCTCCCTGGAAGTATTTTTTTTTTTCCTATGCTTGTAGCTTGTTAGAATAGTACAGTGTTAAAATCATTGGGTGTTGTGTTAACTGATGGAAGACTAGAGGAAGGGACAGTTGAAGACTGGTTTGGGATTAATCAAATTACCAAAACTGGAATTGGAAACATAGTGATAATTTCCAGTGGGCACCAAGTGCTGAAGATAAGAGGAATGCTGAGGAGATGGAGCAAGGAGTGGGCATTAGAAATGTGAACTGGAAGATGTGAACTGGAAGATGTAAACTGGAAGAAGGTTAGTGTTCCCATCCTGAAAGCTGTGTAGGCCCCAAACTAGGAAGCGCAACCTGATTTATGCATTACTCTGCTCATGCCTAGAGGCGTCAGCTGGCTCTGGTTGTCTTAAACATTGTACAAACACATACTTGCTCAAACAGTTTAGGCACAGCACAGGAGTTTGGGTGTCCAGTTCTTAATGGCTTTCAGTGGAATATTGGCATCTCTACTTGCCTAATTTTGAAACTGAAATTACAGTTACAACTGAAAGGCAAATGAGTGTTTGGAAAGCTAAATGTCACAGCATTTTAAAAATCTAAAACGGATTTCCATGCAAAAATTTTATCCACTCTTCTGTTTGAAAAGGAATTGAAATAGTGAATATTGAATAGGTCAGAAATGAAAATGCGCTTGGAGGGGAAGGAAAGCAAGACACTGCTTGAAATAATGGATGGCAGGGTGAGGGATGAAGAAGTTCCTTGTAAAATTTGACTTTGATGCAGTGGTGTAGAGTTAAAAGCAAAAAGTCCCTCTGTCCTCAAATGTAGAAATTCGAGCTCTTGGTTTTACTTTTAAAAATGACATTTTGAAATGGGTTCCTGTTATTCACAGTGCTCCATTCTGTGATGCTTGACCGAATCTTCCAAGCCATTTTTCTTATAATGAGGTTTCGAGCAAAAACGTAATTGATGTATTTGGATGCATAAAGCATAAAGTTAAAATTAAGAATAAATGTCAAATCATCTTTTTTGTCTGCTTACTGTCAGAGCTTATATTCCTTTTAAATGTAAAGACTTCCAAAAAGTAGTTAAAAATATTAACTGTGGTTTTAATTGAAACTTGCAGCTTAAGTGTCTTAAAGTTGCCATTAATTTTTTTTTTTTTACTTTCCAGGACAAACACATTGGCCCACAGAAAACTATGGCAAACATGAGTCATTTGGTATCTCTTTTGTAATTAACTAAGCTTTATGTAGACAGTGAATAATACAAAGCCACACTGGTTTCTGTGGTTTTGCCAACTGTGGCAAAAAGCCTGACTCTTCAAATAAGTATTTTTTAACTTTTTTTTTTTCTTTTTGAAATTAGACCTTCTTATCAAAAGGTACCAGATACATAAGCAGAGCCAGAAATGAAAGAACTGGCAACAAACCTTCTTTTGTTGACACCTGGAAATCTATTAAATGGGTCACTTGAAATAATGAATGTGGCATGTGATAAGCTGGAGCCACCTGGGTTTTATTAGGCTACTTGATACTTTGATCACAACTTTATTTCAAGTGGTGTCTGTTTATATTGTCAATGCATCACCATGATTTAGATTTTAATCTGACACAGTACAGAGAAGGACTGCAAAAACCAAGACAGTACTCAAATCAGAAATTAGTATGGGAGAGATACTAGTTCAGTGTGTCAGTGTTGGAACAAAAGCACCTGTTAAACAAAACCTGTAATCTGAAAGAGCAGTAGATGGTTTTCAGCAGATGTGGGACACATCTGCATCATGCCTTGGAGAGCAATGGCAACAACTCAGGTGTGCTGGGAGCAGACAGAGGAGTTCACAGGGAGCAGTGTGCTGCTGTCTGGGGTGGAGGGATCAGGGTGGACATCATTAAGGATGTGTGTATCTTGGCATGCTGCAGCCATGTCCCTTAGGAGCTTGTGTCAGGTGTTAGCACGACCGTAGGTCATATGCACAGCTCTGCATTGCATTATGAAACACCCGAGTTTGGTCCAGCTTTGGGCTCCCACCGCTGCGCTCTGTACAAGGCAGATGCACTCCTTATGGTTTTCCTTTGCTTTCCCTTCATGCATTTAAGTGGCACTTTAACATGAAAGAAGGAACTCCTAGGTCCGTCCTCTGATCCTGTTCATTCTTGTTGATAAATTAATAAAATCTAATCCATCTTAACTTGAATGTGCTTTGTTCTTAATAAAATGTTGGTGTGGTTTTGCAGACATGAAATAAAATGATCACTATATACAAAATGCTTAGGTTGTAACTTCCTGAGGCTTTGCTGATTGACAGAGCTAAGAGTGCTGCTTGTTTTATGGCATCTGTGCATTTGGTTTGGTCATGGATAATCCAGCATATTATTTATCCTCTAACAGTGCTACTTCTCTTGCCTACTTACCTGCTACTGAAAATTCCCCCATGCCATCCTTTTTTTTTTTTTTTTTTCCCCAGTATATAACAGAGTAGTGTTTAATAGTAAGGATGGTCATAGTTCTTAATTGGGGTTTTCTTTGTTTTGGTCATGTTAGGGGTTTTTTAGAGTCATTGGGGTGAAGGGACACTTGATTAAATCTCCATTAAGAAAAAGGTTTCTGCAAAAGAAGAAGAAAATATTTTTTCCTGTGTCTCATCTGGCTGCAAGAAGCAGCAGTTTATCAGGGTGAGTCCTGAGGAAAAACACTGTGAGGGGAGCGGTACGCTATGGCAGGTTGAGGGGAAGTCTGGCGAGGTCTCGAAGGACACATCAGCCAAATGCTTGCCACAAACAGTATATAATAGGAGGAAATGGCTATCAAATGACTTTTAGCTCTGTCCCTGTGATTTTGGTATCCTATTTATCCTGAATTTGAAAGAGACTTTTAAATTACTGAAATGTATGCATTTCAACATCTGTAATTCAATCAGCTTGGTTGGTAATATTTTCCATATCCCTCCCTATAAGTTGAAGTCATCGTTTGTGCAGGGGTTGATGTGAAGGTGGTTTGATTTCACTGAAAATATTAAGGGTTATGAAATCGAAAACTGGAGTTTGCACGAAAACATCTCAAATGTTGTAGTTCAGGTATCTCAGAATAGAATAAATAATGGTTTACTTTTATTGATTAGAAATTTAGTCATATGTGTTGCAGTTTTTTCTCTTTAGATGCAGAGGAAGGTAGTTGATATGAACATGTTATACACAGTGTAACATCCAAATGTCTTTGACATTGTAAAATGAAACAGTTCATCTGGGGAGGATTATTGGGGTGGAAGTGAGGGAAATAGGGCAAATCTTCCCCACTATTAAACGTTTGATTATTATTTTTTCCAGATTACATACGAAACTTAAAGCTTACTTGTAAGTTACGGTTTATGTGAGCCGTTATTCCATAGAGATCTGTAGCTGAGCCCTTGCTTGTACAGGTGTGAACTGGAAAGTGCCACAGAAATGGGGATAGATCTGGAACTGCTTGGGGTTATCTGGTCCTAGCCCATGTATTTAAGAGACTTCCACATACCTTTTACAGTGAGTCTCTTTCTATCTGGATCAGTTGTCAAACGTGGTACTGAGCTTAATAGTAAAGGTATTGGCCAAAAAAAGCAATCGGTAGTGGTCATTTTTTTTATTCAAGTGTCAAAGTATAACACTAACGTACACTCCCAGTCCCATTAACTCTTTTCTAAAGTTTGCTAAAATAATGACACAACTTCCACCATACTCTAATCCTTTCTGCCAAATGTGTGTGTTTAAGTACGGAAACTAGTTGATCAAATGATTTGTTTACTGTAAAGTTGGGTAAAAATAGTGGTAGTTACTTTTAACTTTGTATAAGCTGTTGTAGGCTGCTAAATTCTGGACCTTCAGCTGAGGTAGACTTTCGTGTTTTCATTTCCTAGTCAGGTCTTGCTGATCTTTGGCTCAGGTAAAGGCCCATCCCAATTTTCTTGAAAATTACAGGAAACTGTTACGGGAATATGATTCTATGAATAGAGTAATACAGGTTCCACTCTCATGAAAGATCACTGTCATATCTTGATAGAAAAAAGAGCACCATTCTGGGTTTATCAAGAAATGGCTATAAGTGTTAAGAGAATTGTAGATGTGGCTAAATAACTAAAGTTTTCACTAAATTAATTTATTAATACTAAATTAGTTTTGTCTATGAACCCATTCAAACTCTTACAAGTTAATGAAACTCCCCATTTTGTTATGTAGGAATAGAATTAATATGTCATGACATGAACAACATAATTGATCAGGTGTTTTTAAACACTTCAGCAGCCTTGTAATTTAAAAAGTATTAAATATGTAGAAGTGCCATTGGTATTTTTCTTCCCAGGATACTTTACTTCTCCAGTCAGGACTTCAGTAAATGGATATGCGTGCTTTTTGCCTCTGTATAGCAAAAAGGTGTATAGTGCACTGCACATCTATAAAACGCTATTGCTGTTGGCGCTGTGAAAAGGGAAAAATACTCAAAAGACTTGGAAGAAAAGAATGGAAAGGGACCTCAGTTTCAGGCCTGGGGAACTGCAAAGCACTTCTGAGCTGCTGGAAGGAAAAAAAAGGCTTTGTTTATACAAGTAAATCATAACTAGAAGCTATAGTGAATGCAGAACTAAAGTGTATTTAACCAGTGTTGTATAACTTTGATCATCATTATGGTTTGTTTTGCATTTCCTTTGCAGTGTCCCACCAGGCTGTCTTTGAATTGGCTTTGTTGTCATCATGTCATCCACACGTGCAGACTCCAAAACTGCTGTTCTTCCGTCCTATCTGGAACCTTGCAAATGCTGTATTTTCTTTAACTTTCTCAAGTGTTTTGCTTTTTCTTCCATCTTTTTGTATGGAATATTGCTTTATGGTAAATTAATTTTTACTGTCACCTCTTTTTTTAAAGTCTTTCCCCTCTCCCACCAGATTATGGCATTAGGGTAACAGTTGATTTACAACTATTTTCATCTGTCTCCTTGATCTTTCTCTTTCCTTCCCCCAGCTTGTCCTCTTAACATAGAGCAGATCTGCCCTTGCTCGCTTCGCTGCTCTTTTTCCCCTGTACTTCCTGCTTTGAAACCTTTTCTCTACTTGATCTTCTGACCTGCAGACCAGGCTGATAAAAGCACTATCTCTTTGCTGCACCGTTCTTTTTGCTGCTTTTGCTGGAGCCACATCACTGGTGAATTGTGCCTGTGATTTTTTTTCCAGTGTTCATGTTACTGCTTGCTCCAAACTTAAGATTGTTTTACTAGTTTAGAAGGAAGTCTTCATTTAATATTTTATTTAAATAGCGTTATGATGAGTCAAACATAAACATTTTGACTGGCTATAGAACCAATGCGCGTTTTGAAAAGTATGTAATTAAAAGTTAAATTTACAGAGATGAGTGGTCCTTTTGCTCCCTGTATGCTACAGCTCTTTATGCATGTTAGATGGTATGTGGCAACATGTGTTACATGCAGCTGACAGGAGTTCCATGGATCTCATAGTACTGCAGCCAAAACCTCTCTGTCTGTATGCAGCTCGCAGGCTGTGTGTTTGGGCAGTCTACCTGAAGCTGCAGATGTCTTGAACCAAATTCCCTGTTTTATGCAGGAAAGTGTAGGTAGCTGAACCACAAAAGTGTACTGTGTCTAAGATGTCTGCTCTAGGGAACCTAGCCAACATATGTAGCAGGGAGTTTTGATGGTTGTAAAGCTGCCAACACTATGTGGAAGGTGGGATAAGAGAATGATTTGTACCTAGAGTGTGAGATTAATACCCTGCACTTGCATAGCACCTTTCATTTGAGGATCTTGGCACACTTTATGATCAGTTAATTGCCTCATAACCTCTCTGTGAGGTAAACTATCACTAGTTTACAGTTAAAGAAACTGATGCATAGAAGAATTTCAGTGAATTCTTTGGGATGCCTGGGTAGTTGTGGGAGAAATGTGTGAAGTTTCTTGTGCTAATTTTGGGATGTCTAACATCACAGCAGTTAATTTCCCTAAACAAAAGGCAGTAAGTGATTCTCGCTCTTTCTTGCTTCTCCAGCTCCTCAGTTGTGTGGGTTCCTTTCCTGTGTTTTTCCCCTGTGGTCCTTTGAACTGTAGTCTTACAGGTGGTAGCTGTAGGGAACTGTTGGAAAGGGAAACGAAGTGCTCTTTTACTTGTGAGTTACAAGCACTGCAACTTGTCCGTCTTTGTTAAATGCTGAAGAGCAGAGTTTTACCATGAAAAGTCTTGACTTTGTTCCCATTCTCCTCAACATAGAGCTGTCTTCAATCTTCTCCCTGTGTTCCCTATTGTTCTTGTCCTTTAGAGAAATCATAAACCGTTAATCCTGTAGTGCCTGAGGTACCATGCTCCTTCGATAAATTCCTGGTGACATTCTAGCCATGCTGTGTGAGCCAGACACTACTAACTAGTAATGCTCATGTTAAGGCATGGCTTTGTCTCTGTTAGAACGTACAAGCATTAAATAAAATTACATTTCTGTTTTAGTGTATGAACGCACCTCTCTGTTTCCCAAAGAAAACTTTCATAGTTTATTCCTAATTGGCCTTTTTTCATGTTAGGAATAAAATAATCAGAGCTATCTTTTTAATTGTTTTAACCATGTCTATATAAAATTCTTGCTTGTCTATACTGGTTATAATGGCAGGAGTAAGTAGAAGTTAATTTGCGCTGGGAGAGAATACATTGGGTATTCGGTTGAAGAGGTGTTAGAATATGAAAATTAAATTTATCTTTCAGGAAAACAGTGCTACAGACTGCATCCTTCATGGTAGTATATATATAAAGTTAGCTCTAGAAAGGTGACTGAGAGTAGTAAATAATCCTAAAGATTGAAAAGTACTTCAAGATTTCTTGGATCTGTGACAGTTTTTATTCTGATTTGAAGCACACAAGGATAAAAATGGACACTGCATATACCCCCTGGGGGG
>JANEMJ010020568.1:27635-65336 GCA_024361745.1 Cacatua alba
TCACTCTTAACAGCTCTGGGAATGGGGATACAGTATTGTTTATTATTTACCTGTGCTTCCAGTGGACTCGGGAACAGGGAAAGCCCAATAAACAGGTCAGCCCTGCTCTGTCACACTTCCTATGTAGTATCTGTCTTCCCCAACTCACTGTATGTAAGCAGAAATGGCTAAGGAATGCTGGAGACAATAAACAAATGTGGTGATCCAGAGGTTATACAGAAGTTTAGAATAAGAGACAGATGTATTTATATATAAAATATATATTCTTTTTTTGAATTTTACTGGTGTTTTTGTCATGTGCGGAAGAATTCATCTATATTTATAGTGGATGTACTGGTGGCACACACATACGTGGGGCATTAAGAGACCAGATTTGATTTACAGCAGGACTAGATACCAAACTGGTTCTTTAAAAAAGATACATTAAAACTGTTGAAAATGTGTTGGGGGCTTTCTGGCAGAAAGCTGGGATTTCAACCAGGAGGATTTTTTTTGCTCCAATACTATTAGCCAAAATATCTGTTTATAGATATAAAAAAGGAAAGCTGCTTATTATTTTTACCACCTTTCCCTTTTCTCCATTTGTGTGTGTACAGCTTCTGTAACACATCTTGTTAGGCTAGGGTGTCTCAAGGCAGGCTCATTCCTGTGCTGAATAACCACGTCAAGCTTGAGGAACACCAGTAGTGTCCCTCTTGCATGTAACTCTGGATCCCTCCAAGGCTTTTGGGAGCAGTTAAGAAGCAATCAGCTGTAGGAGACAGACCAGAAGAAATGAGAGTACTGCAAAATGGTTTTAATAGAGGTTGGAGTAGCAAAGCCATGTACTGCCAGACCTGTTCTGGGTGCTCTGCTTGTGCCTGCTGTCAGTGTGCACATCTGCACAGTGTGTACCATGATGCTGTACGGCAATAAGGCATCAGGTTCCTGTCACCTGTCTTCAACATAGTCCAGCTGGTAGAAGGCAGTAAGATGCCAGGCTTGTTTTCAGCATTGTGGGATTGTGGAGTGGCAGCAGCAAGGGCTGTGCTGTTGACTGCTGGTGCCCTAGGAGCACAGGGACAAGGAGTGCTGCCAGCCAGCAAGTTGCTGCTGATAGGTGAAGACAACAGAGCTGCTGTCCCCAGGCATGAGGGACAAGGGTGTTACAAGGCAGAGACTGTGATCACTTGTGTTTGGGTCACACTTCTTGGGTCTGGGTGGCTCCTGGGCAGTTTGCATCCCATTGCTGGAGTTGCAGGGGCTTCCTGGGATGTGGGGAATATAATTTGCTCAATCTGAATCTGATGGGCCCCTGGGGACATCCCTGGTGTGTTTAAGGTTTAGCTCCTCACTAGGAATCTTTCATTTACATGTACTGCAGGCTATCTTCAGGAAAAGACAGGAGTTTGTGCTGCAGGTTGCTCCAAACCCAGTGATGTTGCCTTTTGCCCCTTGCTTTGCAAACGTTTTTTTCACTCGTTCCATTTTGACTGTTGAACTACCTCTATTTAAAGACTAAAATGAGAGAGATAAAATGTTCTTAATTTTAATTAAAACAAAGTTTATTTTATTTCATTAGCTAGCCGTGTTATTTCAGGGCTTGACAGTAAAGTTATATGTTACCCTGTGGGTACTTCTAATTGTGTTACAGGGTTTCTTGTTTGCCCTGTCCAAAACAGTTCAACTCGTGTGCTGAGCTCTATCCTCTTGCAGCCTGGAACCAGCACAACTAATGAAAAACACTCCAGTAATAACAGGGGGCTCTCAAGGGCTCCAGATAATTGGGGAAAGGTACTATTAACTTTACTGGAAGGCAAGCCGGCGGAGCTTTAAAAGCCTGCTGCTAAAGATACCAAGAAATATGGCCTGATCGTTTTGGAGGTAAGATAAGAACATGGAAGCTGGTCAAAGTAAATCAACAGAACTAGGGAAAAGACTCTGTCAGTAAATGTCAATGTAGGCACATGTCAGATCAAGGCAGCCCCAGGCGTATAAGGTAAGGTCTTCTCCTGCCACCCTGTCTAGAGAGGTGTATTCCCAGTGGTGCAGCTTGTCAGAGACCAGTGGGAAAATCTCATGCTCCAAGTGGCAGCCTGGGACTGTTAACTTTCTAGGTGCAGGAATAGTTTCTTCTCTATTGTGGGACTATTTGGGTCATTCCTGGACACTTGGTCCCTCTGCCTCTGGCAGCATCGGCACAATACACTTTGAAAAGAGAGATAGGAACCCAAGGGGAGGCTGCTGGGGGTCATGTTCCCTGCACACAAAGCCTTCTCCCATTCATTAGGAGTTACAGATTTGCTTAAGTCCCCAGTCGTAAATCCTGGTATCTTGTGCAGCATGAACCCAGGGTGGCTGTAAAATGCTTTTGCAGGGGAACCTGAATAGAGAATTACAGCGATTTAGAGGTGTTTTATCTGCTGTTCCTGGTATAACTGTGACTGCTGCTGCTGCTGAAGTTTTGGTGTCTGGAATTTATTTGCTCTAGCAGAGAAGGTGCAAAGGGAGAGGTGTGACAGTTTAATTCTTCTCTTGTGTTCCTTGCACGGCTTTAATGTTTGCAAGAAAATATTTAATAGGCATTTAAGGCAAAATGAATCATTTGGAATGGAAGGGTGTTTTGAGGATAGTGGTGAAGCAGAATGGAGAACATTTAGATTCAGCTCCCTACTTTGACCCAGAGATCAGGCCTGCAGAAGGTAGAGGGGTGCCTAATTTCCAGTGATCCAGCCAAGTACCTCTGACTTAATGGGTTGAATCTCTTGATGCCTCTTTTTCACCTATTTGGTGGTGCATGGTGAGGTGTTATCTTAAGCGTGGGTATTATATAAGCTGTTTTGCTAATTTTCCTCCCAGTTTCTCTTGTTGGTTGCATTACAGGCTTACATCATTTTGCAAAAATATGAACTTCTAAGTTGTTTCATCCAGTGCTTGGATTTCCAACAGGATTGTACTGTACTTAACCTTCAGTATGTTATTGTTTTAGTAGCTTTGTCCAATATGAATAACGCCTTATACCATAATATCCTCGGTGGATGCGGAAAGACGTTGTAGAAAGAACTGAAAAGGGTTTCAGGAAAGTCAAGCTGTATGGCTTGTTTGATTTTTCTGTTTTGCCTCTTAGAGTAGCCAGAGGAGGGGCAATAAAAACATGCAAAGGATATATTGCTGGATGAAAGATATTCTGTTTCCAAATCCTGTCAACATTAATAACTCACATCTCTTCAACAGCACTCTGAGCTGTCAATAAGAAACAGGAATGAACCAAGATAAAACCGATCTGTCCGAAAGCAGATTGCATCGGAAAGATAATAGAATCAAATTAATTTATGGTGAGGAGATTTCACAACAGACAACAAAGCAATACTGGAAACCACAGCCCAATGTAATCCCTTTGAAGGAACATTGTACTTATTACAGCTGTGATAATTACAAATGTTTGCTTTAAAAAGCTGTGTTGCAGTCTGGAAAGGGGGGGAAAAAAAAAGCCTTGGCTATTTATGGTCTCCGGTTTTTAAAGATGGGAGCTAAAGAAAATAAGCCTGTAGGCATATGAGCCTGAGGCTTAGTATTTCCATCTTCATTTAAGAAGGGGTGGTTAGGAAACAGACCTTCCAGCCTGAAGACAGCTTGTATGTGTCAACAGTTTGTTGGGCTCGTGAAAGTTTTGGTTCCTGTTTAAGATGAAATAGTCAAAAATGACCTGTTCCCACTGAATAAGAAGTTCTGATTTGATAGTGCCAGAAAGTTTAACTCTCCTCAAGGTTAAAGTGCCTTAAAACAAATTGTTCCATTTGCAATATCCATTTTGACTTGGAATAGCATGATTTCAAACTCAGTATGATCTGGAATGCTTCACTTAAAACTGGAAAGTGAAACCTTACATTTGGAAAAGATGCTTCTAGTTTCCTGAAGTAACTCTACTTCCCAGAATTTGATAGTTTCTCTTGTTTGGGGAATGGGAGGAGGAAGAGACTACCTGAATTTAAAAAAAAAATAAATCCTGGAAAGGACTTCTTAAAATGCAAAATTAGGATTATACCTGTACTCCTAATTTAATTTTCTTATTAGATAACGCACATGAAGCTGTCAATCTCCCACGGTTTAAGATCTCCCTTTATTACTCCCTGTGAACCTGCTTTTCCTTTCCCAGTCTGTGACCCTGGATAGGGCACAGCCATGCTGCCTTTGGAGTGCGGACAAGTTGGTGCTGCCCAGTACGACTGGGGGGAGGAGGTTGAAGTGGGGGTCTGTGCCTCTCCCTTATGTTAGTTGTGGTCTCAGCTTCATAAATCTGACCTGAGAATGGTCTACGTTATGTGGCTTGAAGAATGAACATGGTAATATAGTCCTTTTCTCATCCCTGAACCAAAGCAAGTGAACAACTAAAGCAGGCTGGATGTGCCCTGTGTCCTGCATTACCCTATCTGGCAGAGGGTAAACACCCCCTATGTATCTGGGGCCACTGAGTGCTCCAACAACCCCATGGCCCTATTGGCTTTGAAGCCTGTGAGATGCCAACACTGCCTGCCCGAAAACGGAAGGGATTGGTAGTTGAGAGTAGTGGCAAGGGCTGTTTCCACCTCTGCATACCTGAAGGCAGGTATAAAGAAGCCAGGAGTGGGGTGTGTGAGAACAGGCAGTAGGCTGTGGAAGTTGGTGCTGTTTTGGCTCTGGTATCATGCCCCAAGGGGGCATTGAATCCAAGGTTTAGAGAGCAGGATGATGGAGGCCTGGAGCTGTCCTTCCCATGCCAGGACTTGTGTGTGCGTGGCTGGCTGAAGCCCCGATGGATGTTTTGGAGTGGATGCTGTGTGTAGGAGAGACATTGCTCCTTTCCCTTCCTCCACTGTCTTTCATCACCCCCAAAGGGACCTGTGCTCCAGCTGAATTAAACTTCCTTCAGTGGCTCCAGATGTCCCTGTCTCTCTTCACCACATCATCCCCTTTTTGCTGGAAGCTTCTGCCTTCAGTGCTGCTGGATGTGGAAGTCTGTGGCTGCAATCAAACTGAGGGGGTGGGAACATCCAGCAGGGAAATCGGAAGGGATAAAGGTTCCCACCATCCATCCTCCCTCTTCCTAGTCCCCTGTGTTACTTGCATATCAAAATAAACAACCTGAATCTAAACTATGTGCATTTTAAAGGGATGAATCCCTCAGTTCCTTCTTGCTGTCAGGGCTGCCTGTGCCTGCCAGCCCTGTGTGTGGACATCGTCCGCAGTGTGCTTAGCACTGACTCCCCCCCCCCCCACTTAATGAAACTCGATTTCCTTATTATGTGTGCTGGTTCCTGTTAGTAGCGACTTCCTTCTGGCTTTAAGACACTGGACAGTGAGAGGTGGTGAAAGAAAGCTGGTATTAACCATGTGCTCAATAAGTAAAACAGATTTTTTGACCTTGGCTTTGGAGAAGAAAAAGAAAAAAGTAAACAGGATTTTCCTTTAAGATACTGCAGACTTGACAAGACTGATAATTGGTTTTAATCTTTCATTTCAGCTGTTGTTGCCTCGTAAGATAAAGTATTTTTTTATTCTCCTTCTTAAAAGGGAATAATGCATCTTGTGCTGCAAGGCAAAATCATAAGGTCAAGTAATCAAGATAGATGAAAATTGGTATTTACATAGTTTTTATCCCAAACCTACTGTTTAATTGTTCAACTTTTCTGATCTGCATCTCCTTTAGCAAAGCTGTGCAGTACTTCTTCCTTAAAATAAGAACAGCTAGCGCTGAACATCATTTGACTTGTATCTTAGAGATCTTTCGAAACAGATGGACAAAGCTTGTCTTTGTTACAGGAGACAATTTTAGAAATTTTTTAGATGGCACAAGGATGACTGTTGTGATGGAAAAGGTAATGGATCGTTTCCAGGGAGAAAACTTTAAGCTCAGAAAACAAGCTGAGTGGTTTTGAGCTAGATACATCTGATGATTGTTTTTAAAAATGATGCTTTTACTCCTGTCATGTATTGCACATGCGTAATGTTAACCAGCTCTCTCTAGCTTTTCATCCTAACTCCAGGAAAGTTAATTATGGTCACACTAGGTATGTGACAAATTTCAGAGATACGTACTGGTGAGTGTTCGAACTCGCTTGGTGATAGCTGAGCAGAATGAATCCCTTGTCTTGTAAGGATACCTGGAAACCTTCTGACCATGGCTGTTTTCTTCTAGTATTTAATGGTACTTGGTCTGCATTTGGGGTGTAATTAAAGAGCAGGCATTACTGGAGTGCCTGTTGCTTTAGCCTCAGTAAAGTTATGGTTGTCTTGGAGAAAAACAAACACCTTTGGTTGTTTTTCTCTTCTGAGTATGGTGTAGTGGGGGTTTTATTAATTTACATGCTCCTCCTGTGTGGGGTTTCTCTCCCTCCTGACCTGTATGCATTTTTCATTGTGGAAATGCATCACCCATTTTCAGTGCTCAGTTAATTTGTCACACAGAAGATAACTGACTCTGCTGACCATAAAATTTGTTTTATTGCCAATACATTTAGACACTTCTGATTAACTTTTACTGGGGTCATTTTATTAAATTTTATGCCTGGGAGTATCATGCTGAGGTAAAGATTGCTCCTTCAAATGCCACAAACTTTATTAAATTGTTATCTGAGAGCGTGGTGGTTCTTTGTTCCTGGCCTGGCCATCAAGTTGATTTGGAATCTGGCGAAAGAACATGTTGTTTCCTTCTTTTAAATTGGTATCATGCTCACAAATGCTTTATACAATTACTCTTAAAAGGTGCAGAACAGCCCAGAAATATGAAGAGACTTCTTAAAAAAAAAAAAAAAAAAAAAAAAATTGGATGGCTCATTTGAAGGACAGTTTTATTTGCTTTGCCTCTTCTACAGAAGGGTTCACAAAATAATAATGCCCAGAAAACGTACCTCTTTGCAGGTGGTTTTATTGTCTTTACAGAAAATATTCCAGCTGACCTATTCGTAGCACATACTTGCTGTTTCCCTTCACAGTGGGCTGGAAATGAAGTTTTTAGTATTTAATGATTCAGCCCTGGAGGAGATTTTTTTTTGTTGTTGTTGTTTTTGTTTTTTAACTGAACTGGCTACTTTTAGTGCAAGTTAATTAGATTTTACTCCAAAGAAGAGTAAGACAGTAGTAATCTTACCTGCAGCTCAACATTGATTTGAAGATTACATTTGATTAATGTAACGCTGCTGTGAGAAGTAGATGTTCTTATTTTTACTGATAATAAATATTTTCTATATAACGTAATAGTTATAATGAAGTTATATGATTCCATATCATGAAGACTTTATGTGGTAATTGATTGATATCATAACAGTCAAATGATATTACAGATCCATTCTGCTGAGGAATAGAGGTGTGCCAAACAGGTACATACTGTTACTTGAACAGGCCAAGTAGGTTATTAATTTTAAGTAGTAAATGGTCTACTAGATAATGTTTACCTACAATTTATACTGGGAAAAAGAATGTCTTTAATAGGCTTTCAGATAAAAATTTAGATAAATTAGCCCTGGTCCCCAGCAGTAAATAGAAAGGCAAAGAAGGATTAGCAAAACGTACTGGAGAGTAATGCTTAAAAGAAATGCAGACGATGATAGCTTACTATTTTTATGTTTGCAAGATGATAATTTACTACTTTGTATTTACTCAGTGGGAGTTGCATAAGTAAACAGGCAAAACTTAAGCAGCAGGGACAATGGAAAGAAATACGGGCATTAAATTGACTAAGAGAGAGATCATAGCAATAAGAAGTGGAGAGAGAGAGAGAGATTGAGAAAGAAGAGGAGGATTTATACGTGAAGAAATAATGTATTTACTGTGGCGTGAGTTGTAATTTGGTGTTACTGGGAGTGAAATGGTGGTAGGAAGTAGAAGTGACAGGGCAGAGTATTGGTCTTTCTTTCTGAGCATAGTCTCTCTTTTCATAAAGATAAGGCTAAAATGGGTGAGTTTATTTCCTACATTGTAAAAATCGAAGGATTTGATTCAGCACATAAAACTAGCATTTGGGAAATTTGATGAACTGTGTGCTAAGTGATTATTTTACCTCCAGGAGAGACCTGAAGACCTGCAAGTTTTTGACACTGAGGGAAATGTGTAATTCTTTAAAATAACTCCTGCTGCTAACCTAAGTAAAGAGAGAACTTTTGCATGGAAGCCTAGTATGTGTTCCCTTAGTTATGCCAGAAATACAGATAGGGTGTTTCATGTAGGCTTTTCTGTGGCTCCCAGTAACATAACTGCCGAATATCTGACAGCAATGAATGTATTTCACCATAAATTGGTAATTATCTCTGCTTTGAATGAGGATGGCAATCTTTTGCCTTGTGTCACCTCATCTAATTTTCAGTTCTTCAGTTACATAAACACTACAAAATCAAAATGTGGGCATCTGTTCTAGAACATTTGGCGATTCCTTTTTGTAATAGTAATTTCTGTTTTCAGTTTGGCTTCTGTTAAAAAAGGTGGTTTTTTTTAATTTTAGTTTTCCTCAGACTTTCATGGACTGATCTTCTCACTTGATATTAAACCATGTCTTTGCTGTTCTAAAAATGAAGAAATAGCTCTGAAACATCTCATTTCTTGAGCATTTAATAGTTGATCTTCATATGAAGAGCTAAAGCATACCAGCCCCCTCCCTTCTTTTCAGAGGAACGTGCTTTGTTTGCTTTTTAAAAAATACTGAAAATACTTTATCATTGTGTGCTCCATCATGGTAGACAGTATGTCATGATAAAAACATGTAAGGTACAGATTACAAGAACTTGGTGTACTGTATAGATGTTATGGAAGGTGATCTATCTACATACTGGGAAAGATGTTTGCTTCTACTCAACAAAACCAGATTATTTTCTTAAGCAAGAGATCTGTTTATACAAAATATTGTCACTTGAGGATACACACAAAGTTAATGACTAGATGAATCTGAGGTGCCATCAGATGGTGGTATGCGTTTCTGGCATGCCATACTTAGTCGTGTTCCGATGTTTCAGGCCAGATTTTATTTTAAACATAATTTATCTGAGAACTGGGCATGTAAATAGTGTTCTCCCTTCCCCCTGACAGAAACACGCTTCTCAAAAATTGCCCAAGATGTTTGACTGTGTCATTGTGAACCCAACTGCCGAACAAGACCTGAACAAATACCAGAGTCACAGTAGCTGAAGCTTGCTCTGCTGGGTTTTGTAGGAGTATTTTTAATTCATAAATAAGAAGAAAATAAATTGCAGCAAATGACTATAGCTGGATGGCCTTCATGGAAGTTGAAAAAGAAAGAAAAACAGTTGACTTGCTAATAGATTGTATAATTTGTTACTGAAAAAAGGATCCTTCACAGCTATTAGAAGACAGTGGACAATATTATAAGCAGCTAGAGGAAAATGGGTTGTAAGTCATTCCAAAATAAATAAAGTTTGTGGTTCTTACTGTGATACTGAAGGGAAGGAAGAAGTAAAATTTGTAGAAATATTTTAATGTGCTGTTTCTGTAAGTGTAATTAATTAACGACTCTGAAGTTTTTTCCATGTAATTTGTATAAGTCAATTATGACTAATGGGGGGGGGGGAGGGAACCAAACCCAACAGATTTTCAGTTATTTTAAATAAAGTTCCACAAAAGATGACGAACAAAGTGTGGTGGCTGCACTGTTCCTTGCAATGGGCAGATTGAGCGGGATTTTAAAGCATTTCTTCAGAATAAGACAAGCTACCTACCCAGGTCTGAAAATTTTAATAGTCTCACATAATTGAAAGAAAGGACACTGACAAATTGCGTTGACCCTGATCTGGTCACACTCAACACTTAACACCGTGGACGGAAGGAATCCTACTGTTTCTTAGACTCCTCTTTTGACTTTTGTTAAATTACATGGAAGTATCATGTAGTCTTTTCTGGTATTTCTAGTCTTCTGGGTATCTTGGTAGCTGTAGTTGCTGTGGAAGCGGTGGGCAATTGCAGACAAAGGGAGCAGTTCACAGAGGTGGAGGAAGGACGGGGTAGTAGCTTGTTAATGTCCCTTGACAATATCTCAGACTTCAAATTCGAGACAGATCTCCCTAGTCCGGCTTTTCAGTTCTGTGAGGGAGAAGCTCAAAAAGGGTAGCTAATTTGGTGGCAGAGAAGATCTCAACTGACATTTCACTCCAAAATGAGAAGGTATCTGTGATCTGGCTGTAACAAAGGCACAACACTGAATGGAACTAAGCAACAAATGGTAAAAATAAATATTTAAAGCAGTGCATAACTAAGCTGTTAAATGTTGGAAGTATTTACTGAAAGAGATAATTTTTCATTTCAAGTTTATAAGGCAGTACTATGTTACACCCTCACAGAAACACCCAAGTGAAGAGAGGATAAGGTGAGATATCCTGTATTTTACTAGAGACAGAGTTACTTTTCAAGGTATATAAAACAAATGGTGTTTCAGTGTAACATCATTTGTTTTGAAAGAAGGTACTAACTGTTAATCTGTTTTTTTCCTGTACTTTAGCTGTTACATTTTGAGTTTTTGCAAACCCCCTCATGAGTCCTTTGTTTAAGCACATTCTAAACTGTAATTGCACTTAATGTTCTGGTGAGATGGAGGGGACCGTATCTGTGAGTGGTTTTTTAAATTATATGCTGAATAAGTTCTTAAAAAATATTCTACTATTTGCGTCCTTTTGGTACCTCAGCCTTCCTAGTATGCAGTTTAATGAACTGTCTCTGTTCAAACACAAGCATGTTTTCTCTGCTGTTTCTTACGTGCCTGAAAGCTGGGTGTCTCAGAGGATTTTGAGTCATTCAGAAACTGTTCACTGTTTTTTCACCCAATTCAGTTTTCTTCCCGTAAATTACATTTAAATGGCTCAGAGGTAGTAAGTGGGTTCTCGGTTCCTAAATGCATAGGAGTGTCCTCCTCCGTGCAATGTTCATTTGGTGGTGTAGCAGTTAAATCCTGTATTAGAAAAGAGGGCCCAAAGGGATTGCTACCTGTTTGCTTATTTGTGTGAAGGTATTTGTCAAACCAGAATGTGGTCACCTTGCACTTGTGGGATGTATAAACTCCCATGTTTACCTGCTTGGAAGTGTCAGCAACTTGAGCATGGTTATTAAAATAGACCTGATAAATTAATAGACTTCTGTTGAGCTTTCTTAACCTTCCTGACAGAGGACTGGTTTCTCAAAGAGTAATGAGAAGGATTTGCATCTCTTCATAAGCAAAAAGGGCGGTGCTTGTGCATTTCTTAAGTTTTAATTAAATACTGCAAAAAGGTAATGGGTAAGGGGATGGGTATGGGCTGTGGGAATAGTAAAAGGAATAGTAAAAAGGAAATGAGCCTTTCATTCACTATTGAATAGAATTTTATATGCAGAAAATGAGAAGGCAGGCAAAAGCCTTGAAAGTGGAGAGATCAGCTTACATTTGTTGTAACTAACACCTCTTCCCTTCTGCTCCAGTTGTCTTTATATACTGTGTTAGAGTGGAGTAAAGAAGTTTTATAGGAGAACTACCTATATCAGCTTTGTGAATTGATATGAAGAAAGTATCAGTATTCTGTTCAAAGCAAATGTCAGATTTATAATCCTGTACACAGAATGGCTGTGTTTTAAGTTGTGACTGATTTCCTTGCGGGAGGGTCTAAGATGGAACTTGAGAGGATCTTGACGTGTTGCCCGTAAGAAGTATATTTACTGAACTTTATGTATCAATAAAAGTAGATGGTATTCCAAGGTGGGTTTTTCCATGTAAAGTAAAGCTGGCTTGGATTGACAAGAAAATGAGCCCTAAGGAATGTCAAACTAAGGAAGAAGGCCAGCTGGGAAGAAGAAGAAAATACACTGTCTAGTTGTTATCAGCTGTCCTATTTAGAGATGAAATTGAGAGGTTTCGAGAAATGGGGAAAAGTTGATTCAGACTGTTGGTATAAAGCCTGAGCTGGTGAAGTAACATTCATTCAGTAGAAAGTTACTCAAAGATGTCACTTCTCTAGAAAGGGCATGGAGGTGTTAGCTGGTGCTGTGGGAAAACTCAAGCTGTTGTGATCTAATCTGAAGGATCAAACTCAATTTGGAGGCTTGATCCTGCATTTGCTGTAAAATCGAACATATGCTTCAATCCTTTTAATTGCACCAGTCTCCCAAGAATAGAAATCTCTCTTCTTTCTCTTTCTCACAAGAAATGCAATTCACAGTTGGAATTTGAATAATATTCTTTGTGATTCATCTTGTCTGTATAGAGTTCTACAGAGAGGAAGGCATTTCTTTGATGGCTCCTGTCTTGATTAATTTAATGTAGTTGTTAATTGGTCATACAGTGAAATACAATATATGCCATTGCTTCCTCCGCATAATTTGATCCTCCTAGACCTGCCGACAGCACCACAAAGCTATGTGTATGGGGGAAGAGGTTTGCATGCACTGCAGGCTGGGCAGAAGAATGCAGAATGACTTAAAGCAAGATATGTCAACGTTTCCAAGACCTGTAACTCTACTTGGTGATACAACTTTTCAGAGACTATTTCCAAATAATGTAATTTTGCATAAAAATACTCAAATCAGTAATTCTAACTCCAAGCAGCGAGGAGACCTTGAGTATTAACACAGTTTTCTGTTGCATGTTTTTCCATTTCAAACTGTTTTGGAGTTTTCCTTTATTATTAGAGTACTTTCTGTATTGATACATACTACCGCCAAAATACCTGTTTTAGCTGACAAAGCAAATGCTTATGCTTCACACAGCTTTTTACACAGAAGACTTTTTTTTTTCCTTTTTTTAAAGAAAAGATTTATTGTTTCAGAATTCCAACACTCCTTTTTAATCATTTGCTGCATAAATCCTGTTTCCATAAGTAGGATAGTCTGAATATGTTAGTGAATTGAAGTTTCCAGTTAATGTCATAGGGCTCTTGCCTTTGAGTTTTGCAATAATTTTTCAGTTTCTCATAAGTAAAAACCAAAGTAGGGCATATGTATTGTTTGATAAATCCTGCAAGTTCTGAATGGCTTTAATCCTTTTAATGCTATTTAAGTTTCTTGTGATACTCCTAATGAGTTATAGCTCTTGTTAGGGCATGCATTACTAGGAGCAGACCATTTCATTGCACTGCCATTTCTGAAGCAAATGATGGTTGTTACAAGGAGACCTTTGGAGGTAGTGTTTAATTTAAATATGTTCTTACAGCGGTCTCTTGGCTGTTAGATTTCGTAATTCAAGCATCTGTCATTCAGAGCTCACTCCTGGCAAAGCAAATCTTAGGTAACAGAGACATTTATATTGTGACCTGGAAGCAGCAGTGTATTGGTTACGTTGGATGGTTTCAAGAATGGTAAATTAACTGTAACATGTAATTTACCCCTTCTTTGTTATTTTATTAGGACACGTTTTAGATGATGTATTAAAAAAGAAAAATAATTGATTGGGTGTTTCTAGTTACAATACTGTTCATTCTAGCAGGACTGATTTGTTGTCTGCAGGTGAACTTTCATAATACGTGTAATCAAATCTAACAGCCAAGGGATGGGAGGGGTCCCGGCTGTTCCTCTGTGTGCTTGGCTGTGTGTTCCTGCCTCCTCCCTTGCAATTGCATGGCCACAAAGTGAGTCAGATTAGTTTGTTGGTCCGCTGGAGAGTGAATCCATCAAGTTGATGCAGCTCATGTAGCTGGAGGAAGAAGAGGAGGGACCACCCATTTCAGCAGCAATTCAGGGTAAAGGATTGAGTGTAACATAAAACAGTATCATTTTTGTTCCCATCTTATTTCTGTTGTTGTCTGTTAACACACTGGAGTTTATTTTACCATCAAATGTTCAAGAGTGTGAGCATTACGGGGGTGACTTGTTTTACTCTTTGCTGAATATCTAGGTAACATGTCAGATACAGTAATTCTGAAATAAACCTGAGCAAAACATTATCTGTCTCACAGCTTACGTGTCAAATCGTGTAGAAAAGCCAAGTAACTGTTGTGTCTGTCATTAAGGGAAGAACTACTTTTGAGCTCTCAAAGTCAGGTTAGCTGAGTATTTATTTTTAAAGGATACTTTGCTTGAGATTCCTCCAAAGAGCTGTACATGAACAAGGTAGTGTAAACAGATAATGATTTATAGATCCTAGCATACAGATATCATAGGGCTGTCCATGTCAGAATAACGTTTTGGTTATTCATACTGGTTTTGTTTGTTGAGGGTTTGGGGTGTTTTTTTGTGGTCTCTCCCCCCCCTTTCCCAGCTGATTTGAGTTATGAAAACCTTTTGCATCACACTTATATTCAAAGCATTTCAAACTTACATTGCAAGATAGATTATTCTGGCAGTTATTTGGAACAGAAGTTGAAGCTTGCTTGCTTTTTCTTAAAAGTAAACAAGCACAAGTGCCCCCCCTCTCCACCTCTGGGTTTTCATTGTGTCACAGGTGGTCTTTTTCTTTACCCATTCTTCTCCTGAACCTTTCATCACTTTTCTGCGGGGTGTCAAGGGGCAGGACACAAGCCGAACATCAACACCTAATAATTTGGTATGCTTGGTATCGCAATTCTATCTCTGCATGATAGATTCTTGGTATCATGCATGATTTATATCATGACATGATTCCCTTAACTGTGTTTTCCACGGCCAGCTCTTAATCTCTGTTTCCCCCAGTTGACCACTTTGCATTCATCTGTTCCCTGTTTTTGCCTCATGTCTTGCATTAAGTTCATGTAAAATGTTTTTTGTTACAATAATAAAGGCTATTATGCAAAGGTAGGTGGGAGAAAAGGGCCCTGTACTGAGAGAGTTCTCTGCAACGCGGTGTTAACGTGTGGTCTGTTTGTTGAAAAAGTCTGTTCCTGTGATGGCATTAAACATTTTATTCAGTTCCACTATGAAATTTGTATCCAAGGAAAATAAGTTTGGGTCTTCAAAGTTTGAAAAACCAAATGCCCACAAAGGGCATTTATTCTTCTAATTTTTGCCCCAGATTTGATATCAGAATTCGAGTGTCAAGAGTGACCAATTCTCTTGGTCCACTAACCATTGTTTAGTGACCAGTTCTGTTTCCACTGTCAGTAATGTTCCTACCATTTATAACACTGTGTAAAATCCAGCCTCTCTTTCATCAGTGCTAATGGAAGTGAATGATAGTATGAGGTGATGGAAACATTTTATTTCCTAAACACTTCTCGTTTTGCCGTTGATTTCAGTTACTCCGGAGGACTGATCTTTCACAGCTGTTGCAAAATATGAGTGGGTTTTTTCCTTGCTGTGCAGATATCTGCCTTTTTCTAAACTCTCCCTGGCACAAAAGGGTCTTTTTAAAATGTCACAAATACAAAACAATTTATGTTGGCATTAAATGTAAATATTTTGCTGTCATTGTTTATGAAAGAAATTGAAAGTTTAGGAGTGAATGGGTAAAAAGAAGATAAATATTAAGCAACCTTCTTACAGAAACAGGAATGCAAGTTACGCATAGTTTATTCCTTAGGAAATAACTTAGATTCAGTTGTATCAGTTATTACTTGAGAATACTTGGGTCTTCACTTTTCTGTAATTACAGTAACTGTGCCTTTTGTTACAAATAAGATTTGTCAAATGCAGTGGCGTAATGATGAATTAATTGTAAGTTTGCATGTGGTCCAATTCTAGTGAAAACTATATGTATGTAGATCTCATTTTACGTAGCTCACATTCATCTATATATCTGTATATAAATGTGCCTAGGTAAATGGTCGTACATGCATAAAACTGTTTAACCCTCCCAGTGACATAAAATAATAGGGTAGGTTTTAAATGAGACAACTCTACTTTTAGAAATTATTTTATGCTGAGGGTTAGTGCTGGACATTAGTGCATACATATGGAAGCACAATGTTGATTCAGATGGAAGAGGAAATTTCAATTTAGATTGAGGAATGTGTTCCCTATAATCCTCCCTGTTCTCAGTTATTCTTCTAGGGCTTTGCATAGAGCTTGTAGCTATGGTGCGGGAATACTAGCTTCAGTAGCAGATGTGAGCCTGAAGCTTATTACATATTTCACCAGATGTTTCATTTATCTTTAGGGCAACCTTCTGGTTTGTTTTTTATATCAAACACTGTGAGAAACGAAATTCAGAATGTATTTTAAACATGTTATGGGCATTTGGAGGTGCAGGAACTGAAGCACTGTAATGTCTCACGTTAAATATATTTTCTTTTAAACTTTTAAATATAAAGTTCTTTTAAGCTATATTTCAACAAGATACTTTATAGTATCATGTATTGATCCAATTTGACTTACACTAAGCTTGCTTGTAAAGATAATGTAGCCCTAAACTGAGCGGGTTTTGTTCATTTATGTAAGCTCATTGTCGACTTTTAAATTTCTTCATTAATAGTTAATGTGATTTAATATCTAACATTTGCTGTTAAAATTCATTTACAGCTTAAAATAATCTTTTGGTTGAAGAAGCCTCAGTATTTATTTTCAGCAATAATTGTAAGTGTCAAGAAGAGATCCCTCAGAGAGGGTGATTCAGTTGGTAGTTGTAGAAGGAAATTATCTTTGGGATGCTTCTGTGTTTCCCTGTCTGTGTCTTTGCACAGTCACCTCTGTGCCCGACAGGGTGTTAGAATTCATCTTCTGCATTCCTCCAGCTGCTCACATGCTTGTGAAGCACATGGAATAAAAACGTGTGCTGTCCTTGCCGTGTGTGACTTACCAGATTGTCCTAAAGCTGATGCATGTTTGGTGTCTGATAACAAAAATTTTAGTACTTGTTACTCACGGTTCAGGAATATTAACAGAACCACATTTTGGAAAGTTTTATCAGTGAAAATTGTAGAGGATGTTAAGTTTAATGTCTCTAAAGTCTGTTTAGTGATTTTTGTTCATGAAGCACATTTAATGGTATTGCTCATTGGACACTGTCTCTGCTTCCTGCCTTTTCTTTCATTGTATCAGTTCCATGAAAAAGAAATACCCTGTTCACAAACTTACAAAAAAAACCTCAGGGTGAATTGTAAGTCAGCTTCAACTAGAAGGTCAGTAGGAACCAAGTAAACACTTAAATCTGACCCTGTTCTGTAGACCTGAATATGACACTTCAGTTCTGTAGAAAAGTTGTCAGACTTTACATCGAGTGCAGTTCTTGCACTTGCAGTACTGTAAAACAAGTCCTTTATTGCTCTTGTCCTTGGGAGGAGAAGTAAGAGAGAGACATTTTAAAAACACTTTGGATCAAGAGTTTGTGAACTCTTGTGTAACATGGAGCAGGACTTAACAAAAGGCTCTTCTATGTACACAGTCTTCCGTCTGTGGATCTCTCCTTTGTGGCTGTGCAAATGTCTCTCCCCTTTGGGACTTAATTATATAGCCTCCTTGTGACGGCTACAATTGCTTACATACAGAAGTAGTATCAGGAGAGTATTTCACTTATTTATAGCTATCTTTTAAAACAACAGCTGGCTACCAGAGCCAGCGTGATGTGATTAGCAATTGCTCTCCAAAGTAGAATTTGGAAGTTTATCTTAAAAGCAGATTGGTATGTCATGAAGTCTGGGGTAGTATTTTTGTTCCTCCTCATGCTTCCAAAGTAATGCCTAAGAAAGGAGGCCTTGAGGATAGACTTTCATTGCCACATGGCTTTGTGGCAATAGAGGAGTAGAGAACAGCCTGGGCTCCACTTCTCCTTTAAAAGACAACAGTGTAATAGGCAAATTTTCAGCTGTGTTGAAGTGATCATATCAGTAGTTTAGGCAGTTGCCAAAAAAATCTCACTGAAGAGTTGTCCATTGCAGATGCGGTATGGTTAGCATGGACTGGGTTACGCCGAGTCTGTAGTGGAAGTCTTGATTTGTGGAATCATTTTGTATTCAGCTCTCCCATGCTGAGGTTTTGGTAGTGCAATTGTCAGTTTATCAAGTGTTTCTAACACACAGGATTCTGGTGAGACCATTTTTCACACGAAATCTTCTTTTCCACCAGCCAAAGCAGTGGAACATGGTTTCCAACACCCCTCAACTCTCAGTGTAAATACTCAAGAAAGATTATTTGTAGAAGTGTATTAGACTCTTAAGCTAAGCAGTAACTGAAATGACTTACTAGGTAGAAAAAACCCTTTTTTTGTTGTACTACCAACCAGCATAATCTACTTGGTGTTTTATGGCTAAGGGCTCAGCACGCACGCCACAAGCTCTGTCTATGTGGATACATTAACATTCTCTAATAAGCAGCACTGTGGCTTACAGTCTTCCTACAAAAAGAAGGTTGGGTTATTTACTTTCAGCTTCCTTTAATATATTCTTATGCTAAAACATGGAGGAGGTGTCGGAAACACAAATTGCAGTTTTTAGGTGGCTGGTTGGTGACTGAGAATGTGATAAACATATTTCTTCTGAGGCAGAGAAAACTTCTGACAAAGTTTGTAGTATTTCCTGCTGGCACCTGGCACTATGACTGTGATATATAAAATACATTGGGAAGTTTAAAATAATTATTATAAGTAAACAAAAATTGAGCTTATTTTAATTGAATTATCACTTTTCCAGATACCTCAAAGTTGTCACTGTTCAGCTCATTAAATTTTTGTTTTTCTGAACTGTTTTCTGATATGAATGTATAACTGTGGTTTTCAGTGAAATACTTCAGAAAATATCATTCTTTGTAATATCTTACAGAGGGATCTTCAGCAGTTTGTCTAGGTTTTTTTCTGATTAAATTATTATTCAGGAGAATGTACTGACTTTGCTGTTGATGGCTGCAACAGTAGTTCTCAATTTTCTTGATTTAAATGCAGTTTTAAACAGAGGTGATCACGGTCAATGTGCTAAGATGCTTTTTAATCTGTATTTCATTCTGCCATGTTTCCTCATCTGTTGAACAAAATGAATTCTCTAGGCCTCTCTTCTCAAGTCCTCTTGATACAGCAGTTTAGTGTTATTCAGTCCTTGGCTTTGTTTCCTTTCTGTCCTTTGACAGTTCTGTATTTTCATGTTTACTTACCATATTGAACTGCAGTTGCAAATCTAAGCACAGTTTGTGAAGCAAAATATTTTCGGACTGGCTTACCCATGTTAATTTTTTGAATCCATTTCTGCTACATTTTTGACATTCAATGAGAGTGGGTAAAATAAATATAGTCTGTGGCTGTTAACCAAAAATTTTGTACCTATTGTAACTAGTGTCTTGTTTGCATTTGAAAAAGTATTTAGGCTGAATCCTGTGAGAATTACATAGTGCTCCGCATAATTGCTTTTAACGTTTTCAATAACTAACAAAAAGATGAATGCAGAATGAAAATAATGACTTTTGAAACACAAAAAGTCTCCTTTGATGAAATTTCACACTATGGTTGGTTGTTTCTAAAAGCCTGTCTTTTACTCAAACCAAACTCAAGAGTATTTAGATTGCCATAATTTTTCTTTAGTATTTAGCAGAACTTTTGTTATCTTGGCCCCTTTCAAAGAATAAAATAATCAACAATGTCTTGCGTGACTTGAATTAAGGTTTGGGGGGGATTTAGTTATTTTTTTTTTTAGCTTACTGTGTTCTAATTTACTAAGCCATTTTTCTAGTCACAGAATCATTGAATAGCTAAGGTTGGAAGGGATGTCTAGAGGTCTATGATCCAATCCCCCTGCTCAAGGCAGAGTCAGCTAGAACAGGTTGTGCACTTGGCCTTTGGTCATCTCTGAGGATGGAGGCTCTACAGCTTCAGTCTTCAGTCATCTTCAGGACCTGTCCCAGAACTCTCTCCAGTAAGCCTGTGGTTCTCTTGAACTGGGGAGCCCATCATGGGATGCAGCACTCCTGATGTGTCTCACTGGTGCTGAGCAGAGGGAAGGGTCACCTTCCTCAACCTGCCGGCAATACTCCGCTTTTTGCAGCCTAGGAGGCTGCTGGCCTTCATCGCTGCAAGGGGACATTGCTGTCTCCACCAGGACACCAGAGCCTTTTGTGCAGTTTCTTTACAGCCAGTCAGCCTCAGCATGTTCTGGTGCCTGGGGCTGTTCCTCCTGATGGGCAGGACTTTGTGCTTCTCTTCACTGAACTTTGAGATTCCTGTTGGCCCATTTCTCCACCCTGTTGAAGTCACTGTGGATGTCGGTACAAACCTCTGGTGTAACAACCACTCCTCTCAGTTTTGTGTCATTGCAGACTTGATGAGGGTATACTCTGTGCCATCATCCAGGCAACTAATCATAGAATAGTTAGGGCTGGAAAGGACCTTAAGATCATCTAGTTCCAGCCCCCCTGCCATGGGAGGGACACCTCACACTAGACCATGTCCCCCAAGGCTCTGTCCAACCTGGCCTTGGAACACTGCCAGGGATGGAGCGTTTGCCACTTCTTTAGGCAACTTGTTCCAGTGCATTACCACCCTCACACTAAAGGACTTCCTTCTTCCTTATATCTAACCTTCTTCCTTATATCTATACCTTCCTTATATCTAACATCCCCTGTTTTAGTTTAGACCCATTACCTCTTGTCCTGTCATTATAGGATCTGATGAAGAGTCCCTTTCCCGCATCCTTGTAGGCCCCCTTCAGATACTGGAAGGCTGCTATTAGGTCTCCACGCAGCCTTCTCTTCTCCAGGCTGAGAAGACTAATGAAGATAACAAGAGAGTATTGGACCCAATATTGGCCCCTGGGACATACCACTAGTGACTGGCCTCCAGCTGGACTTTGTGCAGCTAATCACAACCCTGACATTGTCACTGTGTCTTTTATCTGAAGTCTGTTTGGATAGCGTTAATCTTGATGAACTTATTTTTCCTCCAGCTGTAACTCAGACTTGTAAATATAATTTAGTTACAAAGGCATTTTGGCAGTCAGTGAAATACAGATAGGTAGCACCAAGTGATCCAGTGATTCATGTTTTTCTCAAACAAGGCTATTTTGCTTTGAGGCTGTGTTCAAAGTAAATGGTGAATGCTGTCCCAGGGGTTTATAAGCTTCAGAGAAGATGCAAGAATGGAAAGAATTGACTTGTCCAGCCCCCCCACAGAATCCTTCAGCTGAGCGAGCAGCAGAACCGCAGCCTTCTGCCTCCAGCTCTGATGCACTGCACTTTACACTGTGCTTTTTCTCTTACTTGGTAGAGAATTGATTGGACTGGATCTGTCCCTCTGCTTCCCAACTCATTTCCCATGTACAAAACCTACTTGAAGTTTAAAACTTCCTCCTTGGCACAGGGCACTTTTTCTGCCTGTTTAAACGGGGTGTGAGTTTAGTTCTTGGCTACTTTAAAAGAACAAGCCACACTTAGATATAAAAGTTGCAAGTGCTGTGTTGCTGAAATATTAGCTTTGGCTTGCAGAATCCTGCCGTATGATGTTACAAGCCCTTGAAAGGGGAAAAATTCACCCCAACTCTTGTCTTGTGTAGCTTGATCTAAAAGCCATGAGCTTTATTTTCCAAATTTAATATTCTGAAACTGTTGTGGGTTTTAGTTTTCTTTAAATTAATTGGTATCTTTTGTATTTGAACATAGTGCACGATCTTAAGTTGTTAAGATGCCAAAGGCTGCTTGTGAGAAGGCATGACTGTCTTCCACCTCAAATATCTAACCACTCCTGTTTTTATTGTTCCTCTTGCTGTGCTATGGGAAAGACTTTTTGAAGCTGGCCCGAATTCATTGTTTCTTTGAGGACACATTGAAGAAGTTACATTAATGACAAGCATTGCTAGTGTTAGCCTGGGCTTTAGAAACTCGACTGAGTAATAGCAGTGGTAATGCCATTCAGTAGATACTGTGCAGTGCTATAGCTCCTAACTGCAGCACTGACGCACAGTGAAATTGGTTTGAGTTGCCTTGGTCTGGATTCCCTGTCAGGTTATTATCTGGGCAGTGGTGTGAAATCATAAGCTGGATTTTTCATTTGGTTGGTTGGTTGTTTTTTTTGTTTGTTTGTTTTTGTTGGGGAGGGGGTTAGAGATGAACCGTGTAATAATGCAAAGGAATATGCTGTCAGGCTTCTGTGTCTTGTTTGTTGCTGAGAAGTTGCCTTTCCATTACTTATTGCTGAACTTGCTTTACAGTGTCCTTTTTCCAGTTATAGAAAAGTATGTCCATGTGTGTTAACATTTACCACGGTATCCACCTTGATTCTTGGTTAAATGTATTTTTAATATGGGGGGAGTATGTTTCCCCCTCCCCCCCCCGCTTTCTCCCCTCCCATATTTATTTGTGTATATATGCATATACATGTGCACATACATGAAAATAAAGAAGCAGTAAGTGATTATGATAAATCTTCCTTGGGAAGAAAATGGGACCTCTGATAGTTAACTATTTAGGTTGGAAGTCCGATCTAGAAATAGTTTGGGATTAGGAAAATGTTTATTCACCAGCACAGTTGGGCTGGGTATGTCTCAGCCACTTGAAATGTCACTTAGTTGTACCAGGTTTACCAGGTTTTACTTTCTTCACGTCCATGTGGAAAGCCTTTGAAGACTGAATCATGCTTGTTTAAGTACTTCTGTAGATTCTTGTATGTTAAAACAAGGACTGGGTTCCCACCCTTCAAATATGGCATGCTAAGTTGTGGTTGCTTCCCCTGATTAAGGAGTGAGCATTCTGGTAGAAAGGTAGTGAGAACTGGAAAAAATTACTTTCATGGTTCTTACGTCAGAAGGGCTCACTGGCAGCAACTACACCGTTCAAAGCTACCTGCTGGCTTTCCATGGCACTTATGTTGTAAGCTGCTAACCCTGTGTTAAAGCATCATATTGGCACTTTATTGTTATGCCTGAAACCATATATTTTTAAAGTGCTAAGTACCGTAAGACTGTTTCACTAACTAAATGTTGCACATGCTATTTAATTGATAGCTGTTGTGGCAGCAGTCATAAGGAGGCAGTACAATGATATAGTAGTGATGTTCTTGAAAATCTCTGTGTTGGAATTGGCAAAAGACCCAATGTTTCGCCTAATGAAGCATAACGCACTTCCTCAGTTGATCAGCTCCAAAATTCTTAACATATTGTTTTTCTTCTGACATCGGTGCTTAACTGTATGGGATGAGATGTGTTGAAAATTTGGTTGCCATCAGTTCTGGATGATGGTTTTCTGGTCAGAATGTCATATCTCTCATCACTGGGAGCTCTGGCTGCTTGCTAACATCCATGGCCACTGAATAACTATTTGCATCTCCAATACCATGCTACTGCTATTGCCTGTCATGTTGAGATTTACATAATACTGTTTGGCTTCAGGAGTTGAAGGAGGCTAGTTTTTACATGCAGGAAGGGACTGCGTGTATCAGAATTTGATTTAAAATGCTGTTTGGTGCAGCCAGCAGCTTCCAAAATGATTGTGCCATGACCTTTGGCACGGAGAACTTAATAAAAAGGCATAGGTTTTCATGAGATGTGAAAATGTCTTGTCTTGTAATTGCAATAATTGAGGTGTCTTTCAAGCCAATTCTCGCACAAGCTCTGAACCACTGGTCATATTCTTCCTTCAAAATTGTATATTTCAAGCACTGTGGAAAATATTAATCAAGATCTTTTGAGCCCATCTACAATCAGTTTCCTTCATACTGTTTCACAAACTCTGAACTACCCTAAGTGAGAATTGAGAACAGCTCTTGGTAACTGTCATACTACAGTAAAATAGCAGTGTAGCATGTATCCCCTATGAATATTTTAAGATATATATGCAAAAAGGGGACAGTTATTTCAGATAGTTCTGGCTGTCATAAGTCATCAGCTAAGTATGGATCCAGAGACTCCACATGTGCCACACAAGCCTTTCACTTCATCTGTAGGTGGAGGGGTGGTTTATTTATCCTTTTGGAAACCTGCATGTTAAGAACTTTTTGTGTTAGCACTAGGATAGTAAAAGCTGATTTTCCCCCTCTCTTTTTAAAAGTTGCCTAGTGATAACAAGTGATGTTCAAGATGTCTGTCTCCTGTGCAGTTGGATCTGTAGCTCAAGAACTAAACCAGCAGGGAGCCCATCACTCTCAGATCTTTCTGTCTGCAAACTAAAGAAGGACAAAGATGTTTATTGTGGCAAGGATTGCAAGCAAGAGGGCTTGATTAAGTTTATCTGAAAGTCAGTGCGTGGTAAAGCGAATGACTCACCCTGGATCTCATAGTGGAGAGATGTTTTCTCATCCATCTACTGGGTAGGACTTTGCCTGGATTCTTACTTGTACCTCGTGTGAATTAAAGTTATGTTGCTCATGGCTTGAGGACCTTGCTGACAGCGGTGAGGAGTGCACATAGACGGTACTACAGCTGAGATCTATGGAAGCTGCCCTTCTTTAGAGATTTCATACAGTTTAATCATTGCTCTTTAAGCTACTTAATGGTATGTCTCAGTCTTTCTTTGTGTCATGGGCAGTTAAATGGCTCCCTGCTCAATGGGGATGTGTTACAGAAAAATGTCAGGCGGTGTTTTAAGAGTGTTGCAAGAGATATACTGAAATGTCCTTGTGACATTTTGTTCATCTAGGTATTATACAAAAGTCCTAGTTATTGCTTTAAATGAGAGGTGAGAGTTAAGTTCTGTTTTTACTGAAAAGAAAGAAGTGAACACAACGCTTTACTGCTGTTTGATCAGTGAGTAACAGCACCTGGGCTGGATAAAACTGGTAGACTTGATTTTGGGGGTTATGTGGGGTCCTCCTTGCTTCCTTAAAGAAGCAGTAGATTTAACTGCTTCAAGCCTTGCTGGTGCATGGGGAGATATTGCTCTGCACAGATAGGCCCCCAATGGAAGAAGCTGTAAGCCTGAGGCTCAAAACACGCTCGTCTTTTTTCCAAGTGCATGTAACACATTTGAAAGCTATATGCTTGTGTAATTTTGATTCAAAAGATGTGTTTATGGGGGTAGCTACCATGTTGTTGTTCTGTTTTGCCAAGAAGTAGAACTTTTCTTGGCTGATTCTCCCTGTCAAATGTTTAACAGTGTTATCCCTACATGATGGACTGATGCAGGTCACAGAAAACAAATAGCTTGTGTAACTTTAAACTGAAGAAACAGTCTGTAGCAATGATTTTTCTTTTAATGAATCCTGATTTACCATAAGGACTATTCAGGAAAACTGTTGTATGGGGCCTATGTCCTGCTTCAGTGTATGGACCACATTTTGTGAGCTTGAAACTGAAGAACAGTGTGAGAGATTCTTCAAAACAGACGTGTGGATATTTAATACTAAAGCATCAGAAAACCACTCACTCCATCGTATGTGGTGACACAAGATGGGTGTTTTGGCTTTAAGTAAGCTGTTGAAGATGCCCCTCCTCTTCCCTCTGCCCTTTGAATTTTTGCAATGCAAACACTTAAGAGTGGCACAAGATACCCAAATTTTGAAGCTTTACGAAATTCTTTTTCTGCTTTTCAAGAGGAAGTGAGCATTTAAAAGCCCCAAGACCGCTTCTGTGAAGTCGTCATTGTTTTTCTTCAGTTACTGAAATGTTATTGACACAATGAGACTGACCTCCTTGTGGCGTGTGCTGTATGACACTGGTTTTCAAAATGCAGCGGTTGCTGGGCTGTTTCCATTTCAGTGCTTGTCCCCATTCTGCTTTCAAATTGTTTAGAATATGAAAATCTGTGTTAAATTATAAAAGCAAAAATGACCATGTAATTCATTAATCTTTAAACATTTCCCAATTTTTTCCAGATAATTTAATAACCTCTCTGAGCATTTATGTAATATAAAATGTCATAAAAATACATTAATCTGATTAGCATATATGTAGGAAAGTAATTAGATTTTTACCATATATTTTTGTGTTATTGTGTGTTTAATTGCTTTGTAATGTGTAGCACTAAGGTAGATGTAGTGATAATACTTTGTAAAGAAAGAGCTTTTATCTTTTGATGTAGCCTCACATTGCAGAGTAAACAAGAAAAAAATCAATGGCCACTAAAAAAACTTAAGGAAATATTACTAAATTTTTGAAAATATGTTTCTTTTTAAGGAGGTGCTTAGTCAGATACGAGGTTACTTTAACATACAGTTAGATTTTAACCGTGCTGATTCCTTTTCATGCCTTTAATCCTGCTTTGTAATGACATTCATTGGACAAAAATTGTGTGAGTAAAGCCTTCAAGGTGCTGAAGTTCATGGTAATGCATTCCTAATAGAAAACATTTGATGCTTTCATTAGGCATTTGATATTTATTATGAAATGAGATAGCCTCTTCTTGCTGTTTTAAAAGGAAAGCAAGAGTTAATTTGCCCAGATGGCATTTTTAGTAATACCATCCACTGCTGTCGTGACAATGTAGGCTGATTGGAAGTTTTTTTTCTTGATAAAGATTTTGATCTTTTATCAAATCCATCTTCAGTCAATAGCACTGTAGTAAGCCAAATGGGTGCTTAGATATGGATAATGTTTACCTGCAGTGTAGGAGGAGATTGAGGAGTAAGTGATGAGTGTTTGTAAGGTACTGTGAAGATGGAGCTTTCTATATAAGTGCCAAGAAAACTACTCCAAATAGATGGCAGAAAACCTTCAGAACAGGTTGTGTTCTCTTCTGGCAGTTGCTCCTTAAAGATCATCATCAACAAAACAGTGAAATTACATCGCTTGGTTTCAACTTCAGTTTCAAGATGTCAGTTTGAAATGGATTTCTGAGTTAAAAAATGCTTTAGAAGACTCAAGTGTTTTAATATTTTTGAAAGATAATATTAAAATGCTTTTATCCTTTGAAATCATATTGCATGCCTTAGAAGACAATTTTGCAAGTTACCTTGACAGTCCTCTTTAGACTATTATTGAAGCTCCGGTGTATTTATTTAAGAACAGCACAAGTTTCCATTATCTTGAGTTGTGTAGAGAATTGTGTGGTCAGTGAATTTTATTTGGTCTGTCAAAGACTCATTGGTATGTTTCACTCACGTGTTAATAAAATGATATTATAGCTTGATTGGTTTGATTGCCTCCTAATTCAGTGGTTATGTGCTTGGAGACCAGAGCCCCAAGCTTGCCGTCAGAAAACACTGGGCGAGTGCCAGCACATGTGCAGGAAGTGGTGTACATCCCGTTGTCCTGTCACGCACATCCCCATGCTACCCAGTCCCTTGCTTTACTCCCTTCCTCTGAAAACTTGTCTTCATCCTCCGTTATTCCCACCAGCGAGAGAGCTACCCTTTCCTCCTTGCCCTGCTTTGGAAAGAGGTATGTCCTCATACTGGCCCATGTCTTGGAGCCACCTCTGTAAAGCAACAAGGAAGTGATGGGCAGTTACCACCTGCAGTGGTGGTGGTTTGTGTCCCAAATGTGAAGACAGTTGCCTCTGCTTGGACTGCCAAGCTTCTAACCATCAGCTCTGGTGGAGCTTTTGCAGGGGCAACTGCTGCCTAAATTGGTAATACATAACAGTCTGGAGATACATGCTTACATCTTGGGTAAGTATCTCCAGACAGAAGCAATCCAAACGTTTTTATTATGTTGCTGTTACTTTTCACCATTCACCTACTGATTGTGATACCTCCTCTGGGTGTCCCATACCTTTTTCTGCAGAGCACAATTAATACCACATAGTGCTGTAGTAAAACTAACCTTGAATTGTGATCAAGGTAAAAAATGAATGAGTTCGCTGAGCGTACCCAATGAATAGTTACTTTAGAGTTTTCCCTCTTCTGTTTCTCCCCTTCTGTCTCATAAAATGAAGGACTTTTTGCTGTAAAAAGCATCAGGGCACTAGCAAAGCCTCAGTCATGGAAGACTGTTGGCTTCAGTCAGTGCATCAGTATTGACTACAGCAGTAGCATCAGTAGCATAAATGAAGGTGATTTAGTAAAGCATTGATTTTCAGATGGTGTGCAGTTTTTCCACCAGAGTGGCTAACTTATTAAAATATAACAATTCCTTAAGAAAAAATTTGTGTACTTTGGACAAATGTGTTCTGCCCTTTTTTCATCCTTGAATTCAGCAATTAAAATGGAGTTGAATTAAGTCTTTTGACTCATTTTTGTTTTTGTGGTCTTATGACTGACTATGACTCTTGGAATTTTGCTTATTTTCAAGTGATTTTTTTCCCATCCAGCTACTTACAAGCCCTGATCTGCTTAGCCTCCAAGTTTAGAGGAGATCAGGTGCTTTCAGCTCAATATAGCAGAAGTGCATAAAATAGAGTACTGTTTTGTATCCCTGACTTGATATTTCAGAGAAGGAAATGAATATTATTGAGGAAGGCAATATTTACTTTTAATTTTTTTCTCCCTGAATAGGAGAATTGTTGAGTTCCTGAGCTTGTGCATTTGTCTTGGGAGAAGTGTGGGGGGGGGTTGGATATAGATAAAAATCTGCAAATATGTGCATGCTTGTGTTCTACACACTTAAGGCTTAAGAAGTATATTTCAGCAGTATCTAAAGGCTTTTTGAGATAAAATACTGCGTTTGCTGGAATTAACTCTGAATTCTTGTTTCCTTCTGCCCATCCTTTTTACTTTTTAATCAGAGTAAGTTGGTTGTGGTACTAATTATATTTGTATCCTTACAATTGGAATTGTTATCAATAGATGCAGTCATGATGATTCACAGTTTTTTAGACAATTAATTGAGATTGTGTCTATGGAGGGAAATGAATGAATCTGTTGTCTCCATAATTCTCTGTGTTTAATTAAATAAATCAATTTTCCATCTTTTCAAATGCATACGCTGGTTCCTTGAACTAGCATCTGCTAGCTTGTTTTAGTCATTGAAGATACTGTCTGAAGCATACATGTGGTTTGGCAAAGCTTAATATGTATAGAAAACCAGGAATTTTTGTGCTAAGTGTATAGCACTTGTTCAGTAACGCATGCTACCACATGGTAGCACTTCAAAAGAGACAAATTATTGCCTTAAAAATACTATCCACGTTAGTAGTGGTGCCATGAAAGGAATATTTTAGCTGTTTTTCAGTATAGTTTCACCAGAAAAACTGAAATTTGTGATGTCCCTGTTGCCAGTTAAATTCAGACAACTGCTAGCATGGAGGCAGGGTGTTTCTCCTGATGGACTTTTGTGTCTCTTGGAAAACATGCACAGTCTTGAGTAGATTTTTACTTAGTGACAACCCTAAGTTTTAGTTTTTATGTGTCTTCTGCATGCCCAGGATTCTGCAAGGAAACACAGGTACCCCAAAGAATCTTTTTGAGGAGGCTGCTGTGGGTGAGGGAGCAGTAGAGGTCTGCCTTGTACTTGAGTCAGTGACCTGACTTATGAAGACATGTGTAACTTCTGCTGGTTGAGCTCATAGTTAAAGGACAAATTTGTGAACTGTGAGTCAAGACAAGCACTTCACTGTGAAATCCAGACTGAAGGCTATGCAGATGTTAGTGGTTCCTAGCATAGAGTTGTTCATTACCTCCTTTGGCAGCACTGCCTGTGTCCAGGGTAGGCTGCAGTGAGCTGGGTGAGCAGTAAGGTAAAGCCAGGCTATGGCACATGGTACTGGGTACGAAGTTCTTCCGCTTTGGAGGGGCTTGATTTTTTTTAGGAGCTGTGTTGGTTGCTGCTCTTAAAACCAGATTTCCTAAGACATATCAATTTAAAATACGTTTTGGAAATTAATGCCTTGAGCATCCAAGGTGCCACGGACCACATTGCTTCCAGGCCATCTTTGATCAGGGATTCATATATCATAATATTTACTAGCAGTCTCAATGAGCCAGGCTGAACTGTGTTTCACCTGATGGTAACGATAACTATTTAAGGACTAAATTTCAGCAACATGTACATTGATATGTGATCTCCTGAGAGCTGGATTTTATGACTTGTTTATAAAGAAATACAAATAATAGTTTTAATGACAAATAAACTTGCAGCATGTATCAGGTTGCTACAAGAACACTTGTTTTGGAAGCGTTTCAGAAATAAACTGTAACTTCAAGAAGGATGTGAATTTGCTAGTTGTTTGTAGAATCTGGTGTCTTAAATTTGCATTTTTAAATCATCATATGGACCTTGTTTATGTTCTTCAGTGCCTCAGTTGATTTGACCTATTCTTAAAATAGGTTTTCAAATAGTGAAGTTATTCACTGAGGATATCTTAAGGTATTTAGAGAACATGGCTGAGTTGTTCCACTGTTGAATGGGTCATCACATTAGTGTTCAGTTCTTGGCCTTGTCTCTGATTTATTATGTAATTTTGGGTGTGTTATTTTCTTATTGGTAAGGTAGGATAAATACCTCCTTTATGTTAAAGCCCAGGTAAAGTTTCTAATGTTGCCAGTACTTTTTGCAAAAGGAAGATGTTTTTACATTATTTTAGTATTTTCTTTAATATTTTACAAGTTTGTTAGAACGTAGTTGGATTCAGGGGAAAAATATCCACCGAATTATTGTAACAGGTTTTACTGTTTTCAGTCAAGGGATTCTATTAGTACAAATTCACACAAGTCAGTCATACTCAGCAAAACACCCATACTGTGTAGTTTTGCACTTTATCTGCTTTAGACAAGTTATAGTAACACTTTCTAGCCTCATTAATTCCACCCCCACCCCCATCTGTTTGCAGACTAACAAAAAAATTGCCCTTTTAGAGGAAGGATTTTTTTTTTTTTTTTTTTTAAATAACAGTAAAAGAATCTTCTGTTTAAAAAGAAAAAAAAAAAAAAGCCCCTGAGAGATGTTCAGGAGATCATGATGGCCCAGGAAACAGAGGCTGTGCATTCTCAATGCTGGAAGCGCACTAAAGAGTGCAAGCATGGCTGTTGGTTTTCCTCATCATAAGGACACTCTTGAACAAATAATTTGCTTAGAAATGAAGGTACTGTTTAAATGATAGGGAGAGGAGGGAAGCTTCCTAGTGTGGCTCTTCTCCTGCGCTTTGCCTTTCTAACCTCCATTCTGGGCACTCTCAGGCTTAGTGGCACTGTTCGGTTGCACCTTTGCAGCGTGGCTTGGAAAGGGCTATCATTGAGTCAGTGAAACCACATTAGAAGCACATGACTGTCCCAAGTCCTAATAGATTGAGGACTAGGTAGGAGAGGGCCCTTGCCTAGTCTGTGCTAAACTCTAGGTAAAAAGATGTTCTCAAGACTGGGCAAAAGCTGTAAAGAAACAGTGGTAACGATATCAATAAAAGCAGCTTGGGGGCTGTTATCCATTTGTGCAAGTTGGCAGCTTGTTGGAGCTATCTAGCTACTAATATATGTTATAAAGTATATATGTTTGGTTAAAAGAGTTTCCATTTCTCCCTGGTGGGGACTGCATCATGTTTTAATTTCTGCAGTTGTTTTCCCAAGGCAGAGATGTTAGCTGTTGATGCTTTATTGGTTCTTTGAGATTTTTCCGCTAGTGCCTTCATTATCATCTAACTGCTAACAGTCATGAGAGGAGGAATTGCTGACTTGAAATCTGGATGATTTTCAGTGAGTCCTTTTTCTTCTGGACAATATCACTTACATTTATGTTCAGTTACATATTGCTGCTTATTCTGTGTTTAAGAAAAGAAGTTGTCCTGGCACTTGGTTACCAGTTTCCTCTCAGATGAACGCTTTTAAGAGCATGATATATCTTTGTTCAAGTTTCTAAAAGATCTGGATGTCTTCTTTGGCTATTTCCTCTCTTTAACGTTACATCTCTTAATGGAGAAATTATCTGAATGGGTTAACCACTTGATTTCATAGGAATCTAGATGTAAGTATCTTTTTCCCATCATTACATGACCACCTCTACCTTGACAGTGTCCTCTATTATAAGAGAATTGCCACTGCAAGGAGCAGTCTAGCCTCAGCCATCTAAAATTCACATTTAAATTAATTCTCAAAAAAATCTTTTATCTCTTTCAGTTCCTTTTGAAAATCCCTTTCTAGTTTTTCCTTTTCGTAACTTCATTTGGCTTGAAAGGATCTAGCCATAATTTCATGTTTTAGCATGTTGTAGCATGTCATAAAAGCAAGTCTTTCTTTTTTTTCAGAGAGATATCTCTGAAAAGCTGCTTTAAACCAAAATAGTTTATTCTGCCTACATTTAATAAATCATATGCTTTTTCAATTCAAAATTGTGGTCACAGCAGGAGGCTTTTAGTTTGTTCTGGGGAGGTCTTCGTTCTTTGTTGTAATTGTAAAATTTAGAAACTTAGCATCTTCTCCCCCCAGAAAAAAACAGCAAAACCTTGAAGTTTAAGGACTGAGCTTCTTTGACAAGCTAGATCCTGGTTTTGCTGTTGTGAGCAACTTTGGGATGCTACCTGCTAGAGTATGGGGGCTGCTGCGTAAAGAGTGTGCTTTCTGGAAATTGTGCAATAAAAGCAGGCTTAAAATTTATTTTGATGTGGCAAGGGGGAAGGTTTTCATACTGACTTCAGAACAGCTGATTGATCAGTTCTGCTGCCTGGCTGTCCTGAAGTGTGCAGTGGCATCTTTAGGTTTGCCTTGGTCCAAAAGCCAAATGGTGCAGGTCTTCTCTTTTCCTTGCTGTGTGTAACAGGGTTTCAGACTGTAGCCTGGATGGATTTGCTGTGTTAGTTTTGGGGCACTGTATTATCATGGTGTCCTGGATGAAACACAAATTGCAAGTTATTTCTATTAAGATATTGTGAACTAGAATACAAGCACCAACATTTGCTGATGGAAAAAGTCTGCAAGGCTTTATATAAGTGTACATAGATTACTTTAAAAATACAGTCAGTAAGATATGGCAATTACATGAAAAGGGCCAGCAGGCTGCAGAATGTAGATTGTGCTGAAAGGGTGATAAGCTGGAAAAATATTTGCCCAATCTTGAAAAATGTCTCCTCATATCTTTAAGGAATATGGTTGGATTTTTATTTTGCTCTTGAAAGGATATGAAGTGGGGGTCTGAAAATGTAGCATGTTCTGTCCCCTAATTTATGTTGCTTTCTTTTATAATGGATATCATATTTGCATCTGCAGCTGCAGACAAAATTTAAGGATTGTGCAGTGTTATTGCATATGATTACCTATCGCTTGAGCGTTGCTTCATCTGATAATCGCGCTGCAATCTGTTTCCTTAAATTTAACTAGCAGGCACAGTGTCTGTCTGTTTAAAAGGTCTGGTAAGTGATAAGGTGTGCTGATCTGCTTGATGGGATTATGTTAAACATTCCTGAATAGAATTCTGTTCCATCAAGGCAATCTGTTTGAATGAAGCATTTAGTAGAAATAGGATTTATGTGTTGGTGCAATGAAACATTACAGCTGTTGGTATAAAAAGCCTGACAAAAAAATATTCTCTACAGTCTAAGGTAACTTAGTGTATATAAATATGTGTGTCTTATATATGATATATGCTATACATACATGCAAACTTATGTGTTTATATACATCTAAAAAGAGGAAACAGTGTTGAAAAATTGAAGATAAATGCAGTCAAAACCGTCTGACAGCTCTAACTGGTCCCCTAAACTCTAATACTGAAATGTAGTTTTACATTGTGAAAAAGACATGAATAGTTTATCTTCTATATCATATACTCACTACATAATTCACCTTTTGATTCCAAAAGCTATTTTAATTCCAGACAGTATTTCAACTTAAATCACAATATTTCTTTGTTACTGAATGGTAAAATGTTACTGCTAATGGAACCCAGTATCCAAATTATTTTTTTTATGAATGAGCAAGGTAATACACATTGTAAATGACGTGTAACAGTTTGTTGATCACTTCAGCAATTAACTGCAGCTGAAAAAAGTCTGCTTACTCAAGGTTAGTCTTACTCTAATTCTCTGAGGAAGCTCTGGATTTTAATGAAGACAGTCCAGCAGTGAATAAACAAACTTCTAGGCTTTTGCAAAAATGAAACCAAAATAGAATACAATTTACTCATTTAATATCAAGCTGTCTCTCGAAATAGTACAGATTGTGTAAGTTTACTTTTTAACCATACTTTTTATTTAACCTAGTTCAATACCAGATGGAAATGATGCGAAGCCTTCGCCATGTAAACATTGATCATCTTCACGTTGGCTGGTACCAGTCCACATACTATGGCTCTTTTGTCACTCGTGCCCTCCTGGACTCCCAGTTCAGTTACCAGCACGCAATTGAGGAGTCTGTAGTTCTCATTTACGGTTAGTATGAGGTTTCCTTTATTATTCTTTTCCCCTCTTAATATTATTACTACTATTTTTGTATTCTGTCTTTTGCCTGTAAGAGTAGCCTGGCAGGCCTTTTCAAGTAAATACCAACCCTGTGTCTACGGCAGCCTCAGCAGCAGCTAAGTCTAGACAGGGTTTCCTTCTTTCTGTTTATTTTTCTTGCTATCAGAGCCCTGATGTGTACGTTTTGGAATGCTGGAGTAGCTGCTTCATTTTTATTCCTTCATCTCCCCTCCCTCGTCGAAGGGGCTGGTGGAACCCGACCAGATGTCTAACAAACCCTGCTTGCTAGCGTGTCTGGCTCTGTACGTGACTGACCAATCATCGCACGAATTGCCAAGTTTTTTTTATACCTCTGACAGAAGCATACAAAACCTGGACTGTTTCTTAGCACAAAGATTTTTTTCTTTTCTGCCTATTTAATGGTGTTTCCTCAAGCTCTCCAGACCAGATGTTCTGTGCTGTATCAGAACCGTAGGCAATTTAACAGCTTTATAGCCTCCCCCTCCCCAAACACTCACAGTTTGCCATATCTGGCAGACTTGCATATAGTTTCCAGCTGAGAAGTAAATGTAACGTCCTGAGTATCTGTCAGAAAAAATACTAATGAATACGATCAATCTTATGAGCTGCCCCAAAATTGTTTCAGTATGTTAACAATTGGATTACAGTAAAGAACAAGTTGTTAAAGTATACTTATATTGGCTGGAAACATTGCATCATCAGACCTTGATGAATTTTCCACTTGTTTCAGTCTATTTTGGTTTTCATTTTATCACTGATTGCTAAAAGTTTTACTGTGTTAAGTTTCAGACAACATGAATGTTAACACAGCTTTTATTCTCATGTTGGCATGCTACAGCCGTTATCATGCTGCAAGTGTTAAGCTTCTTTGTCCTAGGAATGTAACAGTTTGTTTAGAAAATTTCCCCCTAAATTCAGTAGAGTATGTCAAGGCAAAGCTAATCTTTCTGTATACCAGTTACATTGTTATGCACGAAGCAGCAGGGCAACTTGATCTGAATTAGCTTATTGCTACTCTTAAATCACATTTTTTTGGGTATAAAATAGAGTTTAATGATTATTTTAATTTACTGCATAATGACTGGAGGAAAAAATCTGTATTTAAATGAGGTAGCTCTTGCATAAGTTTGTGGAGAGTTCATATTAAGAAAAGAAAATGTGAATTAGACCTTTAATAGGGAAATAATGTTGCAAGTAGAATGGGTCTAGATCCCCCCATGTTCTCCAACTTACGTTTATTAGTTATCTTCACTGTGTATAGTTGGATGTATTTTATGTTCCAGTACAATAGGTTTACTTCTGCTGTAGTAGCTTTTCTGTGCTGCTTGTCTGAATTTTTTTTAATAGGACTACTCAGTTATTTTCCTCCTGTTTATGTCATTTAAGTATTGAAACAAAACAAAACAACCACTCTGGAGCTAGTAATAATACACTTCCTCTATTTTAAATTATAGATCCCATTAAGACTGCCCAAGGGTCTTTGTCACTGAAGGCATATAGGCTGACTCCTAAACTGATGGAAGTTTGCAAAGAAAAAGACTTCTCTCCAGAAGCGTAAGTGACTTAAAAGAATGTTTTGTCATCGGTTTTGCTGGGTAATTTGGGAGGCAGAGGGGTACAGAGGGTAGTGAAATACTGTATTTTAAAATCTCATGTAATACTGTGTGCCGGGAAAACTGGCTATATATGGGTACCGACAGATGTGCACTGATAGCAGTGGGCTGCGAAGGCATGAACATCTGTCTGGGCATCTGAATAAGAGCCAAAGTGGTGGAACTTGAACTGATTTTGGAGGTGGTCAGTGGACTGGCTGTAAAGACCATGGTGAAAATGGCTGTATCTGGGAACAGGGTCAAGAATATAAAAATAGAAATGGAGAAGGAAATAGCTGGTCTGTCTTTAAAAGCTCTTTTCTTTTTCCAGAAGGAAAATTGAACAGGTATTCTGGAATAGCTGCTGTTCTGTATTTATTCCAAATTAACTCCCCCGTGTGGACAGAGGCTTCTGGAGTGAAATAGAATAATTAGTCTGTTATAAAAGATTAGCCACTTGTAATAGATGTAGGCCTGAGTAGTCTTTTTCCTCGAACAGCTTGGTGTTCAACAGCAGAAGCACTTGTTAAACATTCTTTGTTGAGGAAAGATGGAAACATTTCATTGCTTGGAGTAAAAACATAACATTTCCATGATAAACAAACAAATCTGTGTTTAGCCAAAAAAAAAAAGGGGGGGAGGAGGGAAGCAGGGTAGGAGGGGAGCATATTGGGGAAAAAACCCAATATGCATACAAAGAAGTTAAGAATATATTTCCTGAAAAACTTATAGATCATGCTTGCATTTGCAGATTTTATGAAAGGTATTACTGTCTACTTTATTATAAAGCAGTAATAGTAGTTTTTATATGTATATTGTTAAAAAAATATACTCTGGAAATTTATTTTAATATCCACCATGGAATTTAGTTATTCCAAAACACACACTATTTTATTTTGCCAATCTAATTTTTGGTCAGTAAAAATTTTAATTATTCAGCTGTTGGGGAAATTGTTTTTCATTGTAATAGTTATGATTTTAAAGGTATATCAGTGTCATGTGGTAACTAACTGCTTATTTCTATTTAAGAAACCCTGATGGCAGGGAGATCAGTGAAATATTTGGAAGGGGCAGAGTTAATCCTGTTAGTACAGTCTTTTGCTGGAGGCTTTTTCATGTAAGTAATGTATTAGCAAGCAAAGCGGCTGCTTGACTTCTGAGAGTTTTTCCTGGAGCAGCTTTTCCTAGTCTTTGTAAACGTGAGGTTTTGCCATGCAAATGCACTCTTACCAAAACTTGACTCTTGTTTGATTATGGAACTATGAAAATCAAGAGTTTTTACAAAATTGCCAATTGTTGGAACAACAGTTCAACAAAAAGAACAACAAAGCTACTGGTTATATTAATAAATACTTTTAAAACTTTTTTTCACAGCTTGAAAAAGGCAAATATTGCTTACGAAAACATGTTTGAAGAAGTGCCCATTGTAATTAAGAATTCATACCTGATCAATGTGATGTTGTGGGAACTGGAAAAGAAATCCGCAGTAGCCGATAGACATGAATTGCTCAGTCTGGCTAGCAGGTAAGTACTTGTTACAATAATAGATGTATTTTTATTCGCTTTCCCAAACCACAGTTTAACACCTTGGGTGAAATCCCAGCCTCATTACAGTCCATGGAAGCTTTGCCTTGACTTTTAATGGGGTTAAGACTTTACCCTTCATGTTCTTTTGCTGAAGGAAAAAACTGTGTGGTAAAACTATAGCTTTAGATTGAAGGGCTAAATTCAGTCTGTAATCCGTGTATACCTGTACTGCTTGAAGTGTGTAATCTTTTCAGAAGTGTATGTTTCTTCAAGAAAATACTGACATTGATAATTCAGGTAAATAGATCTGGAAATAAAAGTTGCTTTTTTAAAATATTCCGTAAGTAATTCTAGAAATTATTTTAATAAAAAGTAAAGCACATTTGTTCTACTTTGGAAGCAGGATGCATTTGAAACTAAACTAACATAATAAAGCTTCTATCTGAGAAACTGGCAAAAATGCTCAGACTGATTGTCATGACAGCCAGCATTCATGATGTCAGAAATTGTTTTAAGAGTTTCTGGAATGATCTTCTCATAACTTTATCTAAGAATAACTTTTTGTTCCTGTCGCATTTTTCCCTGAAAATACATTTTTGATAACAGAGTAGGCATGACCTGTAGCAGTATGATC